>JAGKTI010005490.1:0-18178 GCA_018397915.1 Birgus latro | reverse complement strand
GATGAAAATGGTTTAAGACGCGGGACAGTACGAGCTTGACTCATTCCTGTAAAGATACAATTAGGTAAGGTAAGAACACACAAAAACAAAAATGCACACACACACACACACACACACACACACACACACACTACCAAATGAAATGGTGTGTGTCAAAACAATTCATAAATTTAAGGAGACATATGATAAGAATGGTTTTAGACTCGGGACAATACAAGCTTGACTCATTCCTGTAAAGATACAATTAGGTAAGAACACACACACACACAAGAGAAGAAAACACAAGACTTAGGGGTGACTACGAACCATCCAGGCTCAGCCTAGTATTCACAAAGGACCCAAATGATGTGAGGAACATAACCTACCAATGCCCCTTTGGTAAAATTGATCATCTGGTAATTGAGATGGAAGTGGAGTAAGGGAAGGAGAAAGAGAGGAAAATACAGAGAAAATAGATACAATTATGGGAAGGCAGACTTTGCTTCCCTGAGGAACTCTTTCCAAAATGTAGAATGGATTAAAATAAATATGATCACAAATGTTGAGAAATATGAGTTTTTGACAAGTATATAAAACAGGAGTTACTAAGTATGTCCCAAAATTTTCTGCAACTATGGAAAGGAAGAAAGAATGGTTTAACAACAGATGTAGGATGGCACTAGAGGCAAGAAAAAAAGCATGGAATAAAGTGAGAAGGTATAGTGAAAGGGCATGGGAGGAGTACAAGCAGGTAAGAAATGAATATGTAAGGGTATGGAGAGAAGAGGAAAGGAAATACAAAAAAGATATTGTATCTGACTGTAAAAAAGAGCCGAAACTATTTTATAGGTTTGTAAATGGCAAAATGAAAGTTATGGACAGTATAATACGACTGAGGGATGGAGATGAAACATACGAAAGAGAGGAAGACTTGTGTGAAATAATGAACAACAAGCTGCAGTCAGTTTATGTATTGGAGGACAAATTTAGGGAGCCTGAAATGGAACCCAGGCTGACGGGAATGGCTGAAATTACAGTTGACATTAATGAGGTGCTACAGCTGATGAAGGATTTGGATGTGAGAAAAGCAGTGGGACCAGATGGTGTGGCTGGATGGATCCTGAAGGAATGTGCCGACCAGTTAGTGTGGCCAATTTATGTCATCATCAAGACCTCGCTTGAAAGTGGACAGTTACCTAAAGATTGGAAAAGAGCAAGTATTGTGCCAATCTTTAAGGGAGGAGATAGGGAGGATCCACTTAATTATAGACCTGTGTCACTTACTAGTATTGTTTTTAAAATCTGTGAGAAAATTATTAGAAAAAGATGGATAAAGTATTTAGAAGAAAATGAAGTGATAACACCAAGACAGTTTGGTTTTAGGGAAGGAAGATCTTGTGTTACCAACCTGTTAAGTTTCTACAGTAGGGTAATAGATGTCATACAGGAGAGAGAGGGATGGGTGGACTGTGTCTGTCTGGATCTTAAGAAAGCATTTGACAGGGTGCCCTATGGGAGGCGACTGTGGAAGTTAAAGACCTTTGGAGGGGTGCATGGGAAACTGTTAAAGTGGATGGGAGATTATTTGATAGGAAGACAGATGAGAACAGTTATAAGAGACAATGTTTGACATTGGAGAAATGTGACTAGTGGAGTACCCCAGGGCTCTGTCCTGGCCCCTATAATGTTTCTGATATATGTAAATGATTTGCCAGAGGGTTTGAATAGTTACATGAGTATGTTTGCAGATGATGCTAAAATTATGAAACATATTAAATGTATTGATAGTTGTGTTAGAAATGGGAAAAAGTGAAAGAAGACTGCACTAGACATATAAACCCAGCCCCCCCAGGCCTTGCACGTGCAGTGCGTCCCTGCGTGCAAGGCGTGGGGGGGGCTGGGTTTACGATAGAAGAGTTGAGAGGTAGGATGGGACTGGAGTGTATTGGTGTTGTGATGAGGAGAGGTAGACTGAGGTGGTTTGGACATGTGGAGAGGATGGGGGATGATAATTGGGTACAGAGGGTGAGAAGTGTTAATACTGGGGGAGGGGTTGGGAGGGGTAGACCGAGAAAGACATGGGACGAGGTCATTAAATGTGACTTAAGGGTTAAGGGACTGAATAGGGAGGCTGCCAGAGATCGAGCAGCGTGGAGAGCCGCCATTAGGTGACCAAGGCCGACACATGCAAGCATGTTGGAGCCTTCAAAAACGAAACGAAACGAATGAGATTATTAGTAAAAGAAAGGATGAGAAAGACTTGGGAGTGATTATTCGGGATGACTTGTCACCAGAAAAGCATATAAACAAAATCACTGGGGGAACTTATAGATTATTGACTAACATGAGAGTGGCTTTAATTATATGGATGAGGAAATGTTGAGGGAGTTGATAGTGACCATGATAAGACCAAGACTAGAGTATGCAGCTGTGGTATGGTCATCTCATTTGAAGAAGCATATTGTTAAACTAGAGAGGGTTCAACGGATGGCAACAAGGATGATATCATGTTTAACCCGCCGAGTCCCATCGACGTACAGTGTACGTCGCAACTTTTTTCCGTGGACAGATCCAACTACATACACCGTACATTACGCAATTGCAAGGCCCATTGTGTGCACAGTTTTCAACATTCACGGGTGATTTTTGGTAGGCATATGTGGGAGACCTTCCTCTACCTGCTGTCAAGTGGAGATACTGCCTGGCCCCTCCTAACCCCCCCCCCACTTCCCCCCTCCCCCCCACACTGGGCAATTCACCTGTTAGCAGTAAGCTGGCCAGTAAAGGTATGTTGCCCCACGGTCTCTCTAATGACGAAATTCACGGTGAAAGTGATTCCTGAGGTGGAGGACAAAGAACCAAAGAAGCTAGAGGTAGAAACAAACAGAAGTGATGAGGTGGTAATGTCGTAAAGGAAGGTGCCATATACTGGGGTTTTGGGTAAGTGAACAATGCTTATAAACGCATATATTATTGTGTGAAAACCATTATAGACTTTTACTACACATAAATTTGTACCAAATAAATGAAATAAATACGTAATTTAAAGTGGCTTCAATTAGTCATCCCTTCCATTGTTCGTTTTCTTAGCCAGGTACCCTGGAAAAGAAGGAAAACGTAAGGTTGCGTGACACCTGTATCAACATTTTTTTCCCCTCAGGATCGCGATTTCACTATGAATTTTCGATGTTTCTCACCAAAAGCGAAGGTTTCAGCCAAAAAACAAGAAGTCGAAAATCGGTCGGGGTCTGGGGGTAGGCTGGGTAAAAAACCGGTCAGGATGCGGCGGGTTAAGGAGGGATTGGAAAAACTGAAGTTACCAACACTGCATTAGAGAAAGGAAAGAGGTGATTTGATCATGATATTTAGAAATGTGAGAGAATTGGAAAGGGTGGATGGAGAGAATCTTTTTGTGTTGGATGATGGAAGAACAAGAGGTCATGGCTGCAAGTTGAGGAAAAGTAGATGTCTTAATGATCTCAAAAGGTTCAGCTTCCTGAACAGAAGCATAAGTACTGTATTTGGAATGACTTAGATGAAGAGGTGGTGCAGGTGAAAAACATTCATGTATTTAAAACTAGATTAGGTGAATGTAGATATGGAGACAGGACAACACAAGCGTAGCTCAATTCCTGTATACTACAAATAGGTAAATACACACAAACAAACAAAACATGCACACACACGCACACGCACAGGCGCATGCAATAACCCAATGCATGAGGCCTGGTATGGCCATTGTCAATGTTTTTGTTTTACTGTCAACATTATAATGCATTAATTTTTTGCTGCAGTGTTCATAGTTCTATTTTTAAATATCCTAGTGTTTTGTGTGTGTATTAGTAATGTGACTGAGTTTAAAGTGTGGGGTTAGCTTGAGATGTAACTGCCAGTTAAGAATGACAAATGAGGGGTTGGGTGGGGTAGGGGTATAGGGGAGGGTTGGGAGCTGGGGTAGAGGGGGGTGGAGCTCGTTTTCTCATACCCTCCCGTCTTTCCTGGGTATACAGGGGTACAAAGGGGACACCTCCTGAACAGAAATTACTGATCGTGAGTGTACCTGTTATGAAGAAAAAAAAAATGACCGGTGTCCAGAGCGATTCTCTGCCAGCAGATATCATCCGTTGCTTCCGAAATCCGTTGATTCGGGGTCTGTAGAATCGAGGGTTGACTGTAATTCCATCCGTACACAAACTGAACAGCCACAGAGACATGACACACCCCTGCTCGAATACAACACTCATATCAAAGAACTCACTTAATTCACTGTCCAAATGCAATGCAGCCTTTGCATCCTCGTACTTACTCTTCACAGCATTCAACAGCTTCTGTGATTGTTCAGTCTGTATATGGATGGGATTATAAAAAGAAATACAGGGTAAGATAGTGGATGTGGATAGGATTATAAAAAGAAATACAGTTTAAGATAGTGGATGTTGGAGGATCCCTAATGAGAGGGGCAGCGTTTGGAAACTTCCTGTTCTGTTGTTTGCAGATGATACTGTATTGTAAAGTGAAATTGAAGGGGAACTACAGTAATCTCTCAGTTATCCGGAAGTGCAGTACCCGGACATGTTCGTTATCCAGATGCTGGACTTTGGCTCTACATAATCATATCCGAATTTACTTGCTATTATCTGGATGTAAAAGTCCCCGAGAACTTTGACTGGCCAGCTGACATATTCAGACATTCAGTATTGTTGCTGCTGGGCTCTAGTCATGTGTGGGAAATAGGTCTTAACTCACAACCAGAGCTAAAATGTCCGTCCGCCCCTGTATTGAATCGTCAAAGTCACGCACTGGTCCAGTCACTCCCTACAAACCTCCGGCACCCGAGTAATACCGACCATAACCCACAAGTGACGTCAAAACGTCCGTATGCATCCCCACCAAATCCCTAAAGTTGTGTGGCCACTGCCAACTGTCAACCGCACGTCTAACAGACCTCAAGCCTGAAGTCAGGTGAAAGCGCCCATCCGCCTCAACACTGAACGTCCAAAGTCACCCGGTCATCGGGAATTGTGTTTCCCAGTGGCCAACGCGCGTATAAGACAGACCACAAGTCAGGTGAAAGTGCTCTTCTGCCTTGTGACAGAAGGGTGAAAATCCTGCCCACAGCCTTGCTTCTTCCCCCCCCCCCCCCCTGCTTCCTGCCTTGCTAGCCATGCCTCCTGGCTCCCCTCCCCCCCCCACTCCCTCAGTCCCTCCCTGCCTTTGAGCTGAAAGCACTGACCCCTAAGTTTGTAAAGTTTTGGCGATCTGTTCAAATACTATTGGTTGTATCAAAATGTTGTGATATCCGCTAGAAAGCTTATGAAATTCTGCATCTAGACATATGCTTAACTCTTGCAAGCTGCAGGCAGAATTTTGCACTAGGATGATGGGAACCAATTTCCGGTGGCATATACAGTATGGCCATGGATATTTTTTTTTTTTCCCCCCACTGGGAGCAGCTATCACTCATGTCAGAGAAAGACAAGTGATTTTCCAACTGTCTTCAGGTTTCTTTGTGGATTTTCATTGTTTATTCATTGTCATCTTATTGTTCAGCATTATTATGGATAATCTTATGTGTGTTTTGATGTTTCAATATGGCAGAGTGACCAGAATACAAGTCCAAAATTTGAGGGGGTACTGTACATAAAGGTAGTGTTTTGTTTTTTTTCTTAATTGTTTTTGGATGGCTTTCTTTGTGTTTAGCATTATGTTGGATATTCCCATGTGTGTTTTGATATCTAAATATGTCAGATTGCCCTGAGAACAATGCCAAAATTAGGAGGGATACTGTACATACAGTAGTGTATAGGTAGGGCTTTTTTGGTTTTCTTTTTTTTTTTGTGTGTGGTTTTCTTGGCATTTAAAATTATTTTGGGTATTTGTATGTGTTTTGATGTCTAAATATGGGAGAATGACCTGAAAACAGTGCCAAAATTCATCAGCTCTCGTGACTAGTTCCTGACCATCCCCCTTTGCTGAACTTTTTCATTGTTTCAGTAACTCAGAGAGTAGGCCAGCATGCTCTCCGATACAAGTTTCTCTAACTGTCAGCACCAGTCTGCATGCACAGTACACACTACACTTCTTTTTCAAAACTAAAACATAGGAAAATGGCGCACCTAAACCATGCCTCGGAGTCCCTGGAAGGGGGGGGGGGCCATAAATGCCCCCACTATCTGCCCCTCTCCCAGTGTCAACTCTGAGCTGCCTGGAACCACTGTCTGACTCACTTCTTCATTTCTGCAACATTCGCAGCCTTTCCTCTAACCTTCTCTCTGTTGAACATTACCTCTTCTCCTCTAAGCCTAACCTTCTCTTCATTACCGAAACTCCGCTGTCTGAGGCAACTGACAGCAAACCCTTTTCTTTATCCTCCTACTTTCTCTATACTCATTCCAAAGCCAAAGGTGGCTGTTGTGTATATGTACACAACGACCTATCTTGCTCTCGTGTTTCTGAACTTGATTCCTCCGAATTCTCTGCTCTCTGGCTTCGGCTGTTCTGTCATTCTCTGACTAAATATATCTGCGCTGTTTACTTATCTCTTAATTCTACCGACTATCAAAAATTCTTCGACTATCTTACTTCTACGATGGAACACTTTCTATCCATTTCTCCTTTCTCTGAAATCTCCAGTTTAAGAGGTTTCACTGTTCACCACCACCTTTGGCTCTCCTCTCCTTTCATTGATCCACCTGGTGAACAAGCTCAGTTGGTAGAGAGGTGGCCTGTAGTCCTAACGGACGCAGGTTCAAATCCCTGCTGGGGCAGGGAACAGTTTAAGGATTTGAATTTCATAAAATCAGTCTTTACTGATCTACCAGAAGACCTGCCGGCATGTTGTAAAAATACCCCCGCTAATACCAATACACCAGTCCTGTATGAGACAGCCCTAGCATGTATTCAATATAGATGGTGGGTGTTAGCGCCGAAGTGGTGACATGTAGAGGTGTATGGTATGTAGGAGGACTACTGGGCCTTGATAGCAGGCTGTGAAGCCTATGCCCAGAGTCAGACACATTAAAAAAGAAAAAAAAAATCTATGCTTAATGACGTAGAGCAGCTCATACATCACCCTACTCGTATCCCTGACCGCCTTTGAGAGAGTTCCAACATACTTGACCTCTTCCTAACAACTAACATTTCTGCTTACACTGTTAATCTTTTCTCCCTGTTGGGCTCCTCCGAACATAACCTTATTACCTTAACCTGTCCTATCGCTCCAGTACGGCCTGTGGATCCTCCAAAGAAACGTCATCTGTGGCACTTTGGAGCTGCAGATTAGGAGGCCCTCAGGCAGTATTTCTTTGATTTTCCCTGGAATGATTATTGCTTCCATGGCCGGGAGCCATCTGAGTGTGCTTTGCACATTACGGAGGTTATTCTCTTGGGCATGGATGCATACATTCCCTTCTCAGGTTCTCAGGCTGCAGCACCCAACACACATTGCACACATAACATAAACATCCTTCAGTTAAACATAGATGGCATAAGCACCAAAAAACAAGAACTCACACAGTACATCAAACAACACAACATACACATTGCCATCTTACAAGAAATAAAACTACACAGAGCACAAAAAAACACTTACATTTCATAATATCACCATCATCAGACAAGACTGGGCCAATGGCGGTGGTGGTGGCAGTGTACTTATCACCCTGGTACACTAATCCATCAACTTCTCAGATACCAGTGCATACACAAAGTCATTTCTCCCCCCACATGACACTACAACAGAAACACAATCAATTAAAATACGCACTGGCAACAGATCACACATAACGATCACTAACACATACATTCCCCCCCAATCGTCCCCCACAGTACCACACAATTACTCTCCACAAATACACCACATCACTAACATACCCAACATTATCCTGGGTGGTGATTTCAACGCCAAGGCGTTGGCCTGGCACGTCAGCAATCTGACACAGACAGAGGGTTGGTTCTACAAACCCAAACAGATTATCTTTTCATACTTAATAATCCCCATCAACATACCCATATCCCACACCAAACCCTCTTCCTCCCATCATCCCCAGACATCACATTTTGCTCCCCAAACCTTGCCCCCACAACATCCTGGAGAGTGGTCAGAACCCTTGGCTTTGACTATCTTCCGATCATCATCACTACCAAAACCAGAATCACCCCTGCTGGCCACAGACACACACACACTAGAGCCAGCTGGGAGGCCTTCACAGCTGAAACAGAACAACACTTTGAAACATTAAACAGTACATCCATCACAAACATCAACACAGCCGTGCACACTTCAATACAATTATACAAAAACGCAGACAAAAGACACATCCATAGAGGCAACAGAAGAAGACACAACCCCAACTTCACGCCAGAAATTCGAGGCCTCATCAGCCAACGGAACACACTACGACACTACCCAACACCCCATACACATGACAATGTACAACAAATACAAGAACTCAACACTCATATAAACAATAAAATATCAGAACAGCAAATACTAAATTGGAATAATTATCTCCAAACACTTGATCACAGAACAAACACCCACAAACTCTACAAAACACTAAACAGCATCACACTCTCCAACAGCAACACTACACAATCACACACTGCCATCACAGCAACAGACACCATACCTTCAAACAAACAACAAGCAAACACTTTCATCAATCTCTTTTCACATGTCAGCCATCTAAACCCCCATCGCAACGACCGACGTATCATCCGACGTAAAAGACAGTTCCACACAGACCCAGACTTGGCACCTTTCACTTACAACCAGCCAAAGCACATCATTAGCAGCCTTAAGCACTCATCTGCCTGTGGACCAGACAACATAAACAACATAGCCCTTAAACACCTTGGACCACAAGGTCCAACATATCAGACTACATCTGCTCACACAACACAATACCTAACATCTGGAAGCATGGCATTATCATCATTATCCCTAAACCCAACAAAGACCCCACGTTACCTTCCTCACACCGCCCCATCACATTCCTCTGCACCCCCTCCAAAGTCACTGAACGACTGGTATTACAACTAGTTACACCTCACACCCCTCTAGCCCCATCACAACATGGTTTTAGGCCATTACACTCCACAAACACTCTTTTTACAGAGAGTTTTTGATGGCATGAATTCAGCTAGCCACCACACAGAACACTCATTGTCACACAAGACAGTAAAGCTTTTGATGCCATCCCCCATCACAACCTCACAAACAAAATATTCAACACAAACATGCACAGTAACACAAAAAGATGGCTGGCAAACTACTTAGCAGGCAGATGTGCACATGTGACATTTTTTGGCCAGTCCTCGAACATCAGAAACTTCACAAATGGCATCCCCCAAGGATCTGTTTTGTCCCCTACACTTTTTAACCTATACATGCAGTACATACCCACCCTACACACCACAGATACACATAGCTTCCTTTGCAGACGAAATAACACTTACATGTACACACCAAAATGCAAACACAGCCGCACACATCCTCCATCACCTTAACACACTACATGAATGGTTCATCACAAACAGACTGAAAATAGCCCCAGCTAAATCTACAGTGACCCTTCTCACAAACTGGACAGCAGAACACAGTCACATTCCACACCTCACCATAAACAACACTCCCCTACCACACACACACACACACACACACACACACACACACACACACACACACTCACACACTCACACACACACACACACACACACACACAAAATAATTGGTGTAACATACATCAGTGTCATTTGAACAACACATCACAAACATCAAAAATAAATTTACACTAAGACATAATGCCTTGAGGTCACTTGCCCATACAACATTTGGACACATCAAAGATACCACCACCACAGTATACAAACACACTATAACACTTTTCAAACCATTCAGAGCATGGCCCTAAAAATAATCACAGGCTGCACAGCTACTACACCCACAGACCACCTACACCAAGAAACCTAAGTCCTCAAAATCAAGGATCATCTAGACATGAGAGACACCCAAATTCTAACTGCAGCCTCCACAAACCCACAACATCCACTACATTACATGGCAGCACATCCACAGACACCAAGGAACATCAAAATAACACCCAACACACGATATCATACACAAATTCTGTCATCTCTCCCCCCCTCGCCTGCCTCAGACCAGCTTCCAGAAGTATATTCACACTCAAATCACTCGCTGCTTCATTCAGTATCTTAAAGACAACACACAGCTGAATGCACGGCCTCTTGACATCCATCCTTCAGAATCTTATCACCCTTGTGAGGACTGGGTCCACCTGGCCAGGCTGAGATATGGGCATCATCCAGCCCTCTTAAGTTATCAGAAGAGGCTGGATGATGCCCACATCTCAGCCTGGCCAGAGTGACTCCGTCGCTGATGCCTGTCCAGGATGTAACACAGCGCCCCATACTATTAAGCACATTATGGATAACTGAATTGCACACAATCATCTGCACCAACAACACAATATACACTCCTTGACAGCTCTGTGGGAAAGCCCAGTCTCAGCCGTGGCCTTCCTTAGGGACCCGGGGCTGTTCAGCCAGACTGCCTAGGGAACAACTGCTACTATAACTACATTCCCTTCTCATATCCTTTGACTAATGCAAGAAAGTCTTGGTTTAATCACGCTTGTTCTAATGCTGTCTTCAACAAGGAGAGGGCCTATAAAAGGTACCGGAGCCAACCCACCCCTGAATCATATTTTTCTTATGTTTCTGCCCGGAATCGTGCTAAGTCTGTTCTTCACTCTGCTAAAAATAATTTCATCTGTACAAAATGCTTTCAGCTCTCCAACTCGAATTCATCTCGCACCTTGCCAAAAACCACTCTAACAACTTTACGTCATCATTCTTCCCTCCTCTTTTCTACTCTGATGGCTCTGTAGCTATTTCTTCTACTGATAATGCAAATCTCTTCGCTCAGACTCTCTCCTCCAATTCCACCTTAGACGATTCTGGTGCTGTTCCCCCCCCCCGACTTCCTCATGGGTGGCATTAAGATTTCTTCAGCTGATGTATTTTCTGCCATTACTGGCCTCATTACTAACAAGGCATATGAGCCTGATGGAGTCCTTCCTGTTCTCTTCAAGAACAGTGCTTCCGTGCTGACACCCTGCCTAGGTAAACTCTTTCGCCTTTGTCTTTCAACTGGTACCTTTCCTTCTTGCTGGAAGTTTGCTCTCATTCAGCCAGTCCCAAAGAAGGGTGACCATTCCCAACCCTCTAACTATCATCCAATTGTTTTAACATCCTGTGTCTCAAAAGTTTTCGAGTCTGTTCATAACAAATATTTTAAAGCATCTTTCCTGTCACAACCTTCTTTCTGATCGTCAGTATGGGTTCTGTCAGGGACGCTCCACTGGTGATCTTCTCACCTACCTTTCAGACTCCTGGCCATCCTCCTTTTGGGACTTTGGCAAAAGCTTTGCCATTGCACTTCACATATCAAAGGCTTTCGATCGAGTCTGGCATAAATCTTTAATTTTCAAACTGCTCTCTTACGGTTTCAATCCTTCTGTCTGTCCCATCATCTATAGCTTCCTTTCTGGTCATTCTATAGCTGCTGTTGTAGACAGCCATCATTCTTCTCTTAGATCTATCAACAGTGGTGTTCCTCAGGGCTCTATGCTATTACCAACTCTGTTCATCAGTGATCTTCTAAGCTGTACATCTGACTCTATCCACTCGTACGCTGATGATTACACCCTTCACCTTTCCATTCGGTTTCTGCAATGTCCATCTCAGCAGTTACTTTAACAAACAAGGGATGAGGCTGTGGCACACCTAATGTCTGACTTGGCTTGTATCTTTGAATGGGGTAAAAATAATTTTGTTGTTTTTATTGCATCAAAGACACACCTATCAACCCATCAAAATCTTCCACAGGAGTACCCACTAATGTTTAATGATATCCAGCTCAATCCTGCATCATCCTTGAACATGCTCGGGGTTTCATTCACTCGGGACTTATCTTGGAAAGATCATATTGCATCTCTTGTAAAATCTGCTTCCAAGAGATTAGGTGTGCTAAGCCGACTCTGTGCCTTCTTGTCCTCTGCACAGTTATTGACTTTATACACAGGTTTTGTTTGCCCCTGTTTAGAGTACAACTCTCATGTGTGGGGAGGCTCCCCACATACTGTGCAGCTCTTCTTAACAGGGAGGAGTCAAAGGCTATTCATCTTATCAACTCTCCACCTCTTACTGATTCTCTTCAATCTCTGTCCCTTTGCCGCATTGTTGCCTCTTTATCTCTCCTCTATCGCTACTTCAATGGTCACCACTCCTCTAACCTGTCTGCATGCATCCCTCCACCTCTACGACACGTATGTAGCACCCATCTAGCAACAAACTCTCATCCCATTTCTGTCCAGCTCTATTGTAAGAGTTAACCGTTACTCCCAGTCCTTCATTTATGCAATAGGTCAACTCTGGAACTGTCTCCCTCTGTCTGTATTTCCTATTTCCTATGATCTCCAGTCTTTCAAACGCAGTGTATTCAGGCATCTCAAAATTAATGGATGTTGAATTTGGCTCTGTTTTGTATTGTTTTTGTTTGTTTTTTTTCTTGGAAGGAACTGTTTTGCTGGCTTAGTCTTTGATTCCTTCTTTTTTGCATTAAAAAAAAAAAAAAAAGTGGTGTATAGGAAAGGTTTTCTTTGGTTGTCAGTTTTTTTTTTCCCATGGTTTTCTTGGTGTTAAAACTGATTTTGGATATTCCCATGTGTTTTGATGTCAGGATATGGCAGAATGACCGGAAAACACTGCCAAAATTAGGAGTGGTGCTGTACAGTCGTGGTCATTTATAATCACTTATCCTCTGGTACCCCGTGCCTCAGGCTGGCTCCTTTATGCGTGGCACGTCACAGTGGAATAAGAGGGGCTGATAGGGAGGGGCCAGAGAAAGGAGGAGAGGTGGATTGGGGGACGAGTGACGGTGTGGGGGTGAGTGAGAGATGGGAAGGAGGGTAGGTAGGGGAGGGAGAATGAAATGCGAAGTGGTGATCACATTATTTGTCTACAGTGCACCCTCACACAATGTGAGTTTATGGGCTGCAGAAACCCTCACATTCTACGATTTCACGTAGTGTTAACCAAAGAACTTATTGACAGCCCACCCAGGGCTTGATCTTTCGGTCCCCTTCCAGCCTATTCTACTCTGCTAATACTTTGTCTAATAGTACTCTTAGTTGAACCAACAAATAGAACACCATGTACCTTTATTTAAGTGACTTCTGGGCTTGTTAAGAAGGGAGTGGGGTGGGTGTCCAAGGCTCGCAGCATCTGCTCTTGCTCCAAGGGGCGGGGCATCCCATTATCACTCTCATTGTCACTACTGAGGTCTCCTGGAGGTGCCATAAAGCCTTCAAAGTCAACAGCTGAGACTGATGAAAAGGTGGGTACTGCTGTGATGCTAAAATGAACCACAGGATGCGAGGTACAACATATGCTCGTGGCAATATGGAGAAGAAGTGTTTGTTTACCCAGGAAAGTCGGTAGATGTCATGCAGATAGCTTAGCAGCTGCCTGCCATTTTGAACCAGGCTCATTGCCAGCCACCTGCCTCCGTGTGACTGACCCACATTGTCCAGCCTGACACTAGCGTTAATGGCAGGAAGTCCATTTTTGCCTTGGAATCATAGTCGATTCACATGTCGGGAATTTTGATTTGCAGAGCATTCGATAAAAATATACATTTTCTTGGTTGGCCTCGCATGGTAGGTGATTTGCATTGTGTGGGGGTGCACTGTGTTTTCTTTCATAGCGGCGTCAGTTAGCAACCTTTAGAGTGGTGATATCAAGGGCTGGCTCGTGAAAGATATACTGTATATAGACATGATAGATGAAACTTTAGTTTGGAGCCAGATATTTGTGTTTGTGTATTTTGACTTTGGACGCAGAATGGAAAATGGATGGCTTTGACTTCTGTAATGTTTGTGTAAGAATCGTCCTCCACCCTTATATGTTATTAATCTTTGTAACTAAATATCATGCAGCCTTTGACATAGCTGTGTCCTTAGTAATTATGATCATCCTCACAGATACACTCCCTCTGTACAGTCACCATCATGTCAACTATTTTATGGCATCTCTAAATGAAAAGGCTATTCAAAGTAATTGTGCATTAAAGGTAATAAATTTGATGTCTTTGCATATGGGTGGATATAAAAATGATATCTCTCATAATCTGTTGCTTGGACTTCCTGTAAGTATGGGTTTGAATGGCTGTCCAACTGCCCCAACACCCTCTCATCACCTCGGAATGATATTTTCCTCAGGCTAAAAACAGCTAGTTATGAATTGGTGGACAAGGCAATAGTGTATTTAGCTGGAAACTTCTAGCCCTGCCCTAATGTTTGATCTGTCACGTCAGTATATTTCTCTCATGAGCCAGCCATTGAGGCTTGTTATCTGATACCACTAAACAAGGTGTAATGCAGCATTATCTACTGAATATTAACTCCTTTATATCATGCCCTGAATGAAAGAAAGTAGACAAATAATGTGACCACCACTGTGTGTTTCGTTCTCCCTCCCCTACGTACCCTGTCTCCTCTCCCTCACTCCTTCTCCACACCATCAGTTGTCCCCCCGCCCACCTTCCCTTCTCTTTCTGGCCCCTCCTGCTCAGCCCCTCTAACTCCACTGTGACTTGCCACGCATAAAGGAGCCAGCCTGTGGCACGGGGTACCGGAGGATAGGTGATTATTTATGACCGCAACTGTACATCGGTAGAGAGTTGGCTTGCGGTCCCTTGGGACCCAAGTTCGAATCCTCGCTGTTGCAGGGAACAGTTTAAGGATTTGAATTTCATTAAATCAGGCTTTACTGATCTACCAGAAGACCCGCCGACATGTCGTAAAAATGACCCCGCTAATACCAATACACCAGTCCTGTATGAGTCAGCCCTAGCATGTATTCAATATGGACGGTGGGTGTTAAGCGCCGAAGTGGTGACATGTAGATTGTAGGAGGACGACTGGGCCTTGATAGCAGGCTGTGAAGCCTATGCCCAGAGTCGGACACATAAAAAAAAAAAAACACAGTAGTGTATAGGTAGTTATTTATTTATTTATTTATTTATTTATTTTTATGGTTTTCTTGGTGTTCAAAATTATTTTGGATATTCCTATGTGTTGGTTGATGTCTAAATATGCCTGAATGACCTGAAAACACTGCCAAAGTAAGCAGAGATACTGTACAAATAGATTAGGTATAGGTTGGAGGTTGGGTATAGGTAGGGTCTGGGTATAGTAGGGGGGATAGTGTTCATTATCAGGACATCGCCACTACTCAGACATGTCTTTGGCTCTGTTACATGGATAATTCAGGGACTACTGTACAAAGTTTGGAGAATGAGTTTGGGAGAGTGTGTTAGAAACAGAATCTAAAGTTGAATGTAGGGAAGAGTATAGTTGTGGTCTTTGAGAGAAATGAAGTCACCGAATGCACAGTAAGGCTGGAGGGTGAGGAAATGGAAAATGTGAGTACAGCTGTACATTTAAGTACTTGGGTAGTGTGATCATTAAGGATTAAAGTCAAGAGAATGAAGTTTTTGAAAGGGTACAACAGGGAAGAAAGGTTGCAAGAGAATGAAGTTTTAGAAAGGGTATGACAGGGAGGAAAGGTTGCTGGTTCTTTGAAAGCAGTGATGAGAAAGAGGGAAGTGAACAATGACGTAAAAGAGTAACTGCATAATGGTATTGTGATACCAACTCAAACGTATGGAAGTGACGTTTGGACATTGTTGGAAAGACGCAAGTCAGGAGTGAGAGTAGTGGAAATGAGTTATTTGAGAGGAGCTTGTGGAATTGCATGGAGAGAGAGAGAGAGAGAGAGACTGACAAACAAGAAGTGAAGGAGCATTGTGGGATGGATGTGGATGTGGCAGAAAGCGTTAGGAGAAATACACTGAGGTCGTTTGGACGTGTGGAGAGGATGGAGAGTGAGAGACTAACGACAAGAGTGTATGTGAGTGATGATAATGAGGAGGAGGTTAGGGAGACGGAGAGCAAGGATGAGATGGAGGGATGGAGTGTAAAGGTATATAAGGGTTGAGGGGAGGGCTGCATAATTGCTGGGAGGCAGGGCGACATTGATTCGATTTTTTTGTGGCCACCCTTTACGGAATTAGGGCATCTGGCCATAGATAGACAGACATTCTCTGTCTAACCACTGTCATATGCTTTCTCCTGATTCAAAAGGGCAGCATACAACTTGTTTCCCCCCTCTTGATATTTTTTCACTAAATATTTTTTAATAATTATCAGATCCACATAGCCCCTCTCCTTCCTAGAACCCCCTTGTTCTTCTCCAGAGAAAACAAAACTGTGATTGCCACACACTCCCTGTCACTAACTCTCCTCCACATTTCAACATTTCACCACACGTATCATCAATTTCTGGGGCTTTCCCCATTTTAACTTTCCTCAGTTTTTCTAGTACTTTTGTTATACTGATCACTTCCTCCCTACTTGCCTCTTCTCTTCCCCCAACCATTCCCCAGCCACTTATACTTGTGCTGCTTTGTTTCCATGTTCAGCAGTTCCTTAAAATGTTCTCTCCATCTGCTAACTTGTTCTCCCTTCTCCACCAACATTTTGCCATTTTTATCTTTAACTCCTCTGCTGCTTCCTTTATCACAATGTCTTGCTAATACCATCTTGACCTCCTATCAAAACACTTTCTTACATTCTACATTACACTGAGATTTCTTCCAAAGTCCTCATCCATTCTTTTCGCACTTTTTTTTTTTTCGGGTCCTTTCATCTCTCTCCTCTTCTCTATACTGTATATAATTCTCCTTTCCGTCTTTCCACATCATCCATTTTCTACTTCCCTTCCAGTCATTATTTGCTTTCTGCTTCTGTGCTGCAGCTTCTTTCACCTCATCATTCCACCATGCTGTTCTTTGCACTCCTTTATGAGATCTTGACTTCACATACTGTCTCATCTGCTGTGCAGTTTTCTTCCTTGAGTATCTTACACATGCCTTTCACTTCCTTCATCTGCACCATATTGTATCTACCCAGTTGCTCCTCTACTTCTCTCTTATATTCTGCCTTTTTTCCCTCCTGTAGCCTTTAGACTCTTCTCGCAGAAACTGCTCCCTCCTTTGTTATACTTTTGCTCATCCAACACTTGCATCTCTGTCCTGGACAGTACTATGTACTGGTCATTTTCACTTCGTGCCTGTGCAGTGATCAGTACCACTTACACCATTTTAAAGGTTACTTGCATGTGCTTTGACTTGATACATACTTTATACTGCACTCTGTCATTCCTCTACTTCATGAACAGTGCAACTCCTTATACTCATACCTGCAACTCCTTATACTCATGTACACTCATACCTGGTCATATGCATGCACATCTTTCTTTTCTCATTCACCCAGTTCATTTGCATTCATGTCTCCTGTAGTACCATCACTTCAGACCTCAACGTATCCTCTACTTATGTGCCTTTACATTAATGATTATTCACACCTCTCGCATTCCTCACAGCCATACAAGCCTGCCTGTTTTTAGTTGGCTGTGCATTGGGGATATAGAGGGTGGGGAATCCCTAATTCTTATCACTCTCTCCCTTTTCACTTAATCATCTTGCAGAAAATACTGGGCTGTATTCTTTCTACCTCCTGCTTCAGAGATTGGATAGCTGTTTGGTTACCACCCAGCATTATAAAGGTTTTCATGAAGTGCAGGAACTGACATTGCTTGTCACTGATTGGTATCTCTGCATGGAGTGGCTGAATTAAACTAATTATAAACATTGCTGTCTTGCAGGATTTAATCGTCTTCCCGGGTGATTGCGAGTATGAGCGAGTTACTCTTTGCACTACAGGCCGTGTTTATGTTCTTAAGTTCAAGACATCCAGCCGGCGACGCTTCTATTGGATGCAGGTTTGTCTTTGAAATTCTTTGGTGGTTTTGTTTCATCTGATTTTTGAAATGATATACACCCATACCCTGTTATCTGGTGCATTGATAACTGGCGCTTTGCTAGACCAAACACAAGAAATAGGGGAACATTCCCACAAACTGAACAGTTTGAATGTCTGTCGCATTGCTGGTCTGACACCCCGCCTCTCCTGTCCGACACTCCACCTCTCCAGTCCGACACTTCGCCTCTCCCTGGGTTTGAAATGAGGCCCTCCTAGTCCTCCCTTCCTCC
>JAGKTI010005489.1:27275-39085 GCA_018397915.1 Birgus latro | reverse complement strand
CTCTCTCTCTCTCACACACACACACACACACACACACACACACACACATTATTTTGTTCCCTTGTCCCAGTTTATACCTACGTTTGAGAACCGTGTAAACTGTTTGAAGCTCGTTATTCAAGGGGAAGGGTGTTACTTAGAATTTGTTTGCCTGTATTAATGACTCGTGTAGGTGATAGGTGTAAATATCAGCTTTCTTCTTGTCTACCCAAATTATATCATTATTATCACCATCATCATCATCATCATTGTCGACGACGGTGATGACGACTTACACCAGGCATTCGGTGAGAACACAACACACGTAGTTGACTCACCCACCATCCGACCACAACCACCCATACCACAACCACGTCATCCACAACAGTCAGTAAGGGATAAAGGATATCGAAAAACGTTACGCGACAAATATCGTTACCTGCGGCACCTTGAAAGGATGGAAGAAAGCCGCAGATCAGTGAATGGTGAAGAATGAAAAATGAAAAGTGAATGAATAATGGGAATAATAAGAGGAAGTGCTGAGGCACATGGTTACTCCCATAGCCTGTACTGTCTACACTAGATTAAAGTTTGTGTGCCCCGGAAGGACGAGCTGGGTGCGACCTAGTTGAGTGGCATGTGTCCTAATATCTATAGAGATAAGAGAAGACAGCAGTGTTTAGGTGAATTAGCGTTGTATAGTGGACACTGTTTCAAAATGTTGCAGATCAGTGAGAAGAAGTGAACGAAGGATATGTAGAGTACACGCCTACTTCCGGCCTCTGTACTTTTCCTGAGGGAGAGGCAGAGGGCTGGGAGTTAGAACAAGCTGAGAGGGCAAAGAGTCGAGAAGGACCCGGGGAAGAGCTTAGCTAGAAGGCTGCCTGAAGCACCCTACCACGACGGAGACTGGTGATGTCTTGGTACTCTACGGTATCAGTGAGTAGATTTTCTTGTTAGAGAACTTAGAGGAAAGTGGAACTGAGAGAAGGAAAGAGAGAAAGGAGAAGAAAGTGAAATACTCTGTGAAGAATATTGAGAGTATACTGTAGACTCGTGATAGGGTGTAACACAGGACGGGCCAGATAGTTTGTATGATTGTTTAACTTAATTGTTCAATGGTGAAAGGAACAGCGATTACATAAAATTAAGTGTTTTTATGGAGAAGTATTGAGTTAGGGTACACGACTGTGCTAAAGAGTGATATTAATTTTGCCAAAGGATATTGATATAACTTGAGGTGAAGTGACACTAGAATAAAAATGTTAGAGATTAATGTTCTGATAATAATAATGCTAGGGTGAGATTATAGTGTGCTAGAGTATTGTTCTTAGTATTACCCTATGTGTAAGAGAATATTCCTTTTAGTATTACCTTGTAGTTGACCATACTATTCTTGGTTTTATTTTAGTAAGAGAGAGTATTAACTCCAGTGACGAGTAATAGTATTCGTGGACTGTTACTTGTTTAATGGAACTTAGTTGTACTGTTGATTACCATTGTAAGGTGGCATGATTTAATAGTTTTATTGTAGAGTAAGCTCATAAAGTAGTTGTATAACTGGAGTTCATAGAGTGGACCAAATCAGTTGATTGTTTTGACTTAGTGTATAATTTGTATATAATTTGTAGATAAACACTAAGGAGAAAATTAGTTTGAGTAACCCTAGAATCCCTTCCTCTTAATAAGGAAAGAGACGCTCCCACGTAGCGCCGGCCTTAAATGGACTTGTGTTTGAAGTGTTGTGTCGGGTTCCCCACTTGTGCCTATCCAGCGCTACCAAATGAAACTTAATTAAGATAAAGTGTAGAGTAAGCAAGTGGGGCACGACACATCTGATTGGAGCACCTGAACCCACTCGACCACCAGGCATGTAAACAACTGGGTAATGACAGTGGAACTAACGCGATCCCGTATTTTGCTGTTATCTCGTTTTTATTTTTTGCTTGGAGGTAACAATCTTGCGAACTTCCAGCCATTGGTTCCTTCTTCCTTGCATTAAAAAACAAAGGGCTGATTCATATTCCCTCTTCATGCATCACACCTTTCCTACGGTTACAAATAAAGGAGCGAGCGGTAGGATACAAAATTTCCCTCCACCTTTACCATCCCACCACTAACCCAGAAGCTGATACACAGATTTACCTATCTTTCAATCCTCAGCCATTACTTCATTAATTTTTGTACTGCAGGAAGGACAAAGAAGGGAGGGATGTAGGAGTTATTTTGTTCATCTCTGGCTAAACCACTTATTTCCTGGTAATCATTTAATTTGCTTTTGCAGGAAGAAGCAGGAAAGGAGAGTTTCAGGAACCTTCACATCTTCTCCACCCCACACCACCCTCTCCAGCTTGGGATACACGGCAAAGAAACACTAGGGATACTTTGAGCTCAAGATACAGTCCCAGGAAAAGAAAGTTTGAAGAGGTACACTGTGAATCTTGGCCCAGACTGCCACGCCTACGCATCATGTCCACTGCACCTGTCACTAATTAAAGGTACAGAAATTGGTTTGTTTTCATCTGACAACTGAGCCACACCTTGAATACCCTGTCGTAATGTGAGCAACTCCCAGAAGATACTGTGTACTGGCTGATTGAAAGTTGGTGAGGGTGGGAGTGAATCTCTTTGGTTACTACTCAAATCGATCCTTCAATCTGATTACACTTGGCCATCAACCAATCTGAAAATGTTACGAATCTTGTCAAGTTAGAGTAAATGCACTACAGGAAAAGTTACATTTTATTTTTTATTTTCATTTTATTTTTTTTATTTTTATTTTCTTTATCACACCCCTGATTGTATTATCTCAGTTTCACTTCCACCGCCTTCCTTCCTCCAGTATTAGGGCCTTGCTTCATCGTCTGCAATTCTACACACACTTTGGCACTTTGTCCTTGGTTTCATTAATGACTTGTAAGGTAAGAGCAATAATTTACCATCGTCATCAACATCATCATCATCGTCATTATCATCATCATTATTATCATCAATCATCATCATCAGTAATCCAGACTTCTTTCCCACGTAAGGATGGGATGAGGAAGGGTTTAGAGAGGAAGGAAAAACCTGATAGAAGGAGAACAGTAGCAAATATCTCCCCCATGTAAAGGACCTCACTCTTATTCATGACCCAGGGCCTATTTTTGTGAGGCTCCATGACCCATCTTTCATATCAGGTTATTTTTGCATAGGGAATGTTAACTGTCTTTGCCTTCATTGTGGCACAAGTGAATAAGTAAGGTAGTAGAAGTAGTAGTAGTAGTAAAAGTTGTAGTAGCAGCAGTAGTAGTAGTAAAAATAATAGTAGCAACAGTAGTAGCAGTAAGTTGAAATTCCAGACCCAACCGAATGTGAACTTGGTGGTTGTAGGCTCAAGTTGTCATTTCTCTGCAGTTCTTCCTTCTTCCGGGGAACAGGAGACTGAGGGACGTTTGTGTAACAGGACAGTTTCCACCATCCTGTCAGTTCTTGTGCCATCACATGAAGGCATCCCTCTCTAATACCCATAGGTAAACGAAAAGATCTTAATAAATTGGTTTATTTTCGTGAGGTTAGGAGGCTCCCAAACACGTCTTCAGAATCGTGTAATTATGCATTTGGTATGTTTATCCCTGAAGTGTAATGAATTTAAAGTATTTCTGCTACCATGCCTTACCCTTTCCTCCATGACCATTGTGATAACCAAATAGTTTCACCCAGACCAGGTGGAAAAGAATACTGATTTCTTTGTGAGAGCTAGGACATTCCATACTTATCACTGTATCTGTGTAGCCTAGGTCGTGCAAGCAGCCTGACAGCTCCCATGACGGGTGCAGGGAGCTTTGATTTTTATCTCAGCTGATCAGTCTATCTATCTGTGTATAGTCAGACGTCATAATCCCGTATGGAGTGGCCATTTGGCTTTGAGTTAGTTGTTTTACGGGGAGGGGCACTAACCCTCCACCAACCCACTTGCTGACATAGGAACGAGTGTAGGATGGTTATATGGTGACTACCTAGCATTGTAAATTATTTCCTGGCGTGCAAGAAACCATTAGGCATGTCACTCAATGTCAAGGCACCTGGAAAGGAAAGAAAGGTAATAAAAAGTGACAGGAAAGATGGGAGAAATCGGAAGAGAGGACAGACACAGAAAAAGAATGATAAAGTTGAAGGAAAAAGTAGGCTCTTCTACATCAAGTGAGTGGATGATGGTCTCCACCATCTACCACCTGTACAGGAAGGGTAATAGTGAAGCAGCTTAAAAACAAGAACTATTTTCACACTAACTTATTTCATCCTTTTGTATGGTCGCTTAATTAACTGAACTCATTGGCAGAAATAGACAATGCTGTGATTCCGTATCCTCTCCACAGCACATTTTCGTGATTAGCATTGTATTCTAGTGTTAATTTATTGATATAACTCAGCATTCAAGAAGGATAGATGGAATTTTACCCCAGGTTAGAGTAAAAGGTGTATAATTATTTTTTCTCTCCTCAGGTAAGGTAACACAAGCATGCATCAGTGGACAAGGAAATTTCAGGAGTCTAGGCTGACAAATTCCATCAACGCCCAGCAAGAAGACACAACAACAAGAATACATGACAAGAAGAAGACACAGCAACAAGAAGACACACATCTACCAAGAAACTGACAAGATATGAAACTCCAAACTTAGGGTATAGCTGTTTTTCTGCAGTTTTCTACCAGTAAATTTAATGACGATTATATATACAACAGATTATTACTTTTGACGTTTGTATAAGTTTATCTCAGTAAGTAAATTTATGCACACAAAATGAGCCTCTTAGGAACTTTATCGCCAGAGTAAGGCTACAAGTTTAAAGTTAAGCCTATATCAGTTGACTTCAGCCATAGTTTAAGATTAGTGATAAATTTGGTACATCAGACAGTGAGCTTTCTTGATCGTAGCACAGTCTGAGATTATTTGAAGATCATGGCTTCAAGCTGTGAGTGCATTGTGTCAGGGAGTGTTCTTGAGAGTAAAGTGCCGGAAAGTATTGGTGAACGAGAGAGCAACATTAGCAGTCCACCTGTTGTAGTTTCATTTGATGCAGACACACTAGAGATGAAAGAACTAGAATGTGTTGGTTCTAAAGGTGAGGAGGTCTTGAAGAACATGGCTACAAACTGTGAGTGTGTTATATCAGGTGATGTTTGTGAGAGCCAACTACCAGATACTCAAATGCAAGGACTCACAGGTATTACAGGTGTAGGTGAGAGAAACGGTGATGTAAACCCTGAGTGTATTAAGTCAGGTGATATTTGTGAGAACGAGTGTACAAAAACTATCAGTGAATTAGCGAGTAATATTGGTAATCCAGCTAAGACAGCCTCCCTCAACACAGACATTCAAGAGATGAAACAGATGGAAAGTGTTGTAAATGCAGGTGAGGGAAACTTACCAGAAACCCCAAGTGTGAATGAGATTGACAGCAACAAGGAATTCATACAATCCAAACTATCAAAGAAGCAAACAAGTGCCAAAGCAACAACTATATATGCAAAGTTTGGAGAGGAAATTGACACGTTCACGAATGCCTTCAGGTATCTTGAAAACCGATTGCCTCCAGGACTGGGCATCTCTGCACTGGAAGAATGCCCAGAGCAGGACACAAAAAGGAACATCATGGCCATACGCTGCAAGAGTAGGCGAGTGGCAAAGCGTGTGGCGGGAGAACTGCACAAAGGGAATGCTCAGTCGCAGACAAAAATAAGGTGCTTTGATACTATACAAGATGCCAGAGGACAGAAGGTGAGGTCACACGAGGAGGTTGAGGCATCGTATAGTTATAACCTCTCGCAGATCACATCCAGGGCTGACGCAGTGCTAAACCAACACAATGACAAGATAGTGGATGTGGATGACCAACTGAAAAACTTAGAAGGGAGGAAAAATACAAAAGTGTTTTCAGAATTTGTGGAGTATGAAAATTCAAAGCTGGCTCTGCAGGATAAGGCCAAAGAACTTGAGCTGCAGAAAGTGGAATTTGAAAATTACCTGGAAAAATGTGTGAATGAATTAGAGAGAATAAAAGAATCTCCTAATTTTGAGAGCCGTGCTACGAATATAAGATTTAACTTGGCCATAGAGTGCAGTAGACTTAGTAACGCACTCCCCATTTATGCCCGACGCTCCCACATCTTGGAAACAGTTCGGAACAATCAGGTGTGTATCATAATCGGTGAGACGGGTTCAGGGAAGAGCACACAAATGGCTCAGTACTTCTACCAAGCCGGCCTTGGTGGCAGTGGCACGATTGTGTGTACCCAGCCAAGGAAGATCGCAGCCACTAGTTTGGGTATCCATGTAGCTAAGGAACTGGGGTCGTGTGTAGGGCAAGTGGTTGGGTACAAAGTTGGTATGCAGGTTCGAAAGACAAACCACACTCGAATTATGTACGTGACTGACTATGTTCTTCTCAATGAGTGCTTGAAAGATGGGAAGCTCTCTGATTACTCGTGCATTATCATAGACGAGGCACACGAACGCAGCATCCACTCTGACCTCCTGCTGGGAATGATCAAGAGCTGTCTCAGGGACCGACCAGACCTTCGGGTTGTCATCACCTCAGCCACTATCAGTCCTGAAGTGTTTGTTAGATATTTTGACCAGTGCCCTGTGTTGAGGGTATCTGGTCGGATGTTCCCTGTTGATGTAGAATGGGAGCAGCCAGTGAAGGGAGTTGATTCATTTGAAAACTATCCAGAGAGGGCGCTTAGGAAAACCTTAGAAGTACATCAGAGTGAAGATGAAGGAGATATTCTTGTGTTTTTGACTAAGCCCCAGGAGACCGAGTGGTGTTGTGCAAGTTTCCAGGGCATGATGGAAGGGAAGGATGTAGATTATGTGACTCTACAGTTGCATGGGCGCCTGCAGGCAGAGGAACAGCAGAGGGTGTTTGAACCTCCCCCTCCTGGTAGAAGGAAAATCGTCTTTGCCACAAACAGTGCTGAAACCTCAGTGACCATCCCTGGCGTCAGGTATGTAATCGACACTGGCCTGGTGAATGAGATGAAATATGATGCTGTCAGGAAGATGAGTACACTTTCAGTAACAATGGTGACACAGAGCGCAGCCAGACAGAGAATGGGTCGAGCAGGTCGCCTCGGTCCTGGAAAGTGTTACCGGCTCTATACTGAAGCTGATTATGACAGGATGAGTGCCGATGTTACTCCTGAAATACTGAAAGTCGATCTTGGTCATGCCTTGTTAAAACTACTGGAGCTGGGCGTTGATCCTATGGAATTTGAATTTATTGAAATGCCTTCCATTGCTGCATTGGAAGAGGCATTCACTTCCCTCGTTGACATAGGCGCAGTGTCTGATAGGAAGATTACTGAAGCTGGAAAGTGGATTGCTAAAATGCCATATGATCCTCAGTATGGAGTGTTTGTGTACGAGGCAGTGCAAGCTGGACTCGGAGTTGAGGCTGTTGTGGTGGCAGCTGCAAGTGGAACAGGGCCAGTGTTTTATAGATGTGGAACAGATGTGGAGAAAGAGTTGGCTGATAGACACAAGATCCCTTTCTGTCACGAAGAAGGTGACCAGCTAACGACACTGAATGTCTTTAAGGAATGGCATCAGGTGGGTGAAAGAGAGAAGGGCAAGTGGTGCATCAACAACTACATCAATGGTAAGATTCTTAAAACAATACGAGAAGCCACCAATGAAGTACTGAACACACTGCGGAAGGAATTGAAAGTGGATGTAAAGTTTGCATTCAGCGAGAAGGAAAAACTTGATGGCACACTGTCTCGTCTCCTGTTCAGGGCTTTAAACAGGAACTTAGCGTACTATCTGGGTAGTGTAAAGGCAGGTTTTGTTGTAGTATCTAAAGACCAGCATGTAAATATTCACCCATCCTCTGCTCTCTGGTCACTAGGGAGTCAGCCTCAGTGGATTGTGTTTGATAAAGTGATGAGGACAACTAGGAACTTCGCCATCCAAGTAGCGCCAGTGCCTGAGAGTCTGTTGGAGGCCGGGATTGAAGAAGGCTGGCTCCACTTGCAGATTGTGGAGGCCAAGAAGCGAGTCAGTGTGGTGTGCCAGGAGAATGTAGGAGCGCAGATGTTCCGAGAGTTTGTGGGTCCACGGTTTGTCGACTTCAGGAAGTTTGAGAGCGAGTTGATCGCCACTTGTCCCCATTCCATAGTGGTGGCTGAAGCAGACTGGGAGAAGGGACAGCTGAGAGTTTTGTCCAGTAGCAGTAACAAGCCATTTTTATCCAACAGCATCTCGGAGAAAATCTGTCCTCTCCGAGCTAAGTATGAGTCTGAGGAGAGTGAGGAGCAGATTGGTTCAGCCCTGGAACGCCCTGTGAGAGCCATCTTGGGTGCCGGGGGGTCAATGCTCAGCATATTAATGCCTGGAGAGTATAATGTTGTTATGATAAATTGCAATCTGGCCGCGATAGATCATCTGTCTGAGGACGACATGGTAAAGGAGTTCAGTAAATATGGGGAGATAAAACAGTGTGTCAAGTTCTATCGGAAGAATAAGTACTCGAAGGTGTGGGGGAAGGTTGTGTATGAGAGCCAAGAATCTGCCATCGCTGCAGTTGAGGCCACAAGAGAGACCCCCGACCTCACCGCACATCCCAACACTCGAGTCACGACCTGCCAGACATTTACTGGCAATTTCAGTTTCAAGATACAGTGGTGTAGGCGACCCTCTCGGTGCTTTGGCTTTGTGTATTTTGTTAATGTGGAAGACTATGTGAAAGCTGCCAAGTTGAGTTATATCAGTATTGGAGGATGTATTGCCAGAGTGCAAGCTGCCACTAATTCCTCTCAGACTGTCCATGTTGCGGGATTTAACAGCCTTGCAAAGGAAGATCTTCTTCGAGAAGAATTTGCCACAGAGTTAAAAATTCATCCTATGAAAGATATTGACCAGGTCATTGTAGTCAGGGAGAAGGTGACCCTCAATTATGAAGCTCTTGACGTATACAAAAGGATTCTCCAACGCAAGATCAGTGAGTTTTCTGAAGAAAACGACTTCTACCTTGATATAAAGGAACCACGCTCAGACAGAGACATAAACTACTTGGCGTATTGCTCCTTTAGGTACCCAGAGGAAGGTTATGCCGCTTGTGAAGCCTTAAATCAGAAATTCTTATTGGGTGATCAGGTTGTGTCCATGAAAGCTGACATTCACAGTTCCATCTTAATTCACAGGGATGTATTCAAATTACACAGAGAGGAAGTTGAAACCCAGCTGGAAGAAATAGAAAACAACAAAATAACCATCAGACGCAAGGACTTACAGAATGGCAACATAGTTCTGAACCTTCATACAGAGAGCAGCAACGCACTGATCCAGGCTCGATCCAACCTGCAAGAGGTGATGAAGGGTGAGGTGCTAGAATATGAAGGGAAACCTGAAACGCTCACCCTTTTCTCACGTGAGGGGCGACACATGCTTCAAGACATAATGAATAAGACTCAGACCTTGATAATAACAGATGATCGTGTAATGACTGTCTCTATTTATGGCTTGCACAGTCTGCGTCTTGAGGCCAAAGTGCTGATTGAAGAGCATGTTCAGCAGTTAGCTCTTAGGAACTTTAGTGATGTGGAACTGGCGAGAGGAGGGAGGCCAGCTGGTGTCATGAAAGCACTGATGATTAAATACCAAATTGACTTCTCTGGGCTGGTGACTGAGGCTGATCTTTGGGATATAAAGCTAAATTATAGGCGTCATAGAGTAAGACTGTTTGGCTCACCGGAAGCCATAACTAAAGCCACAGAGCTGATCATGGAGGTTGTTGAGAGCCTGTCAGCAGATGCATCCCTGACTCAAGATGAAACTAGTCCAGACTGTGTGGCGTGCTTCTGCCCTATTGAGCCCAAAGACTTGTATCGTCTGGAGTTTTGCGGCCATGCTTACTGCAGGGAGTGTGTTCATTTGCAGGTGAACTCAGCCATTAATAACAAAGAATTCCCCATCATGTGTGCAGATGAAAACTGTTCTGCCAAATTCGTGTGGAAGGATTTTGTAAACTTTATTCGACTGGGACAGATAACGTCGGCTCAGCTGGTGAATGCATCTGTGGGAGCGTATGTTGGGAAGCACAGGAATGAAGTCCACTACTGTTTAACTCCTGATTGCCTTGCGGTGTACAGAATTACGACAATGGGAGAGCCCTTCGTCTGTCCTGAGTGTGAGATTCGACTATGCACCAGTTGTCATGTACAGTACCATGACGGCCTAACCTGTGAAATGTTCAAGAGATACAGTACTGGTGAAGGTGTTGGGGAGTGGATGAGTCAGGACACTAGTACCCGACGGGACTGTCCCAGCTGTGGCGCACACATCGAGAAAGAGGGCGGCTGCAGTAAAATCCAGTGTGGCAATTGCAAGAAGAGCATTTGTTGGAGGTGTATGAAGGTTTTTGATGCTGAGAAAGAGTGCTATGGACATCTGAATACTGCACATGGCAGCTTTTATTAGAGATGTTCCTGTATACCTTCTACAGTAAAGTGGTTAGTAATGCATGGATGACGGATGAATTACTTGGCATGGCAATCCGTCCTCATGTCAAGTCGTTTCTCATAAAGTTGTTTCAGTATTAAGTTGCTGGTGGACGGTGTGAGGCATGTGCACTCAGGTTGCAAGAAACTGTATGAACTGCTTAACTGTAAGACACATTGAGAAAGAAGATATAGCAGTTCCAGTGAGAGCATCTGTTGGGCGTGCATGAAGGTTTTTGATAATGAGTGCTAATGATCACATGCACACTTAACATGGTACGTTTTACGAGAGGTGTATCTAAATGGCATCGTGAATGAGCAGTAATGCGTGGTTGCCAAATTGTCTGCCATTTCCAAAGTTATTATATTTTTAGAAGTAATTATAGTTAGTTTTTTAGATGTTAATGAAGAAAGTTAATCCATATTGGTTTTCATCTCCTGTTGGCCATAGTGCCAGTTTGAATGCAGTTAAATTACAGTGTTCTTTTGGCTATGTTGAAGTCATAGTCTGTATTAGGTATAATATTTGTTGTGTGTTTTCTTTGTTGTGTGTTTTCTTCCCTCTAGCTGTAGGGAGGGATAAGGGTTATGATGATTATTGATGATGATATGAGGATGATGATGATGTATCCCCAAAGGAGGTGGAGTCGAATGAGAGTGCTTTCTAAGGCACTGAGAAAATCTGGATACAACACTGTACCCCTGTAATCATCGAGAGTAATCAGGCCTTTGGTACATGTGTTTGAACCCCCAGGTGCGTAAAGAAACAAACTCGACCTTGAGGGAAGAGAGAGAGAGAGAGAAATAACTTGTGAGTGTTCTCTTCTATTGTTTGAACTTTTGTCACATTTTGTTCATCTGCCTGTCAGGAATTAATTTTTTACTTGCCACTTTTTTCCTTAAGCTTCATACGTAGAATTAATCTTTGCTTTTCATATTGTTTCCTTCATATTCCTGTCTAGTATTAACTTTTATATGTTATGTTTTTTCTTCATTTTTCCCTCGAGGATTATTTTTTGTTGTCATTTTATTCATTTTCCAATCTAAAATTAATTTCTGTATGTCATGTTTTTCTTTATGTTCTGTATAGAATTTTTTGGTCACTCGTCTTCATTTTCTTAACGATTTTTTTGGTCGTTTTCTTCATTTTCCTGTCTAGAATTGGGTTTTGCTTGTCACATTTTCTTTCTTTTCCTGTTTAGGATTGATTTTGATGAGTATAATTTTAAAATACTGTACATAATTTGCTGTTTATGATTTAAGGATACCTGTATTGTACTTAATTATTGTCCTCTTTGGGATTTAGTGTCCGAGTAACTAAGTATAAGATTCCTAAATGTTAAACTTCC
>JAGKTI010005489.1:0-27255 GCA_018397915.1 Birgus latro | reverse complement strand
TTGGGATATGTACAAGCTTGTTATTGAAAAGATATGTGATGCAAGAGACAATATTACCTTTTGGGATATGTACAAGCTTGTTTTTGAAGAGATATGTGAGTCTTCTGAGCCCATGAGAATATGAGATTATTTTTACGAGCAAACTTACAACCCCTTCCCTCTTGGATCTTATATTTGTTTTCCAGGCAGGGCAAGGAAGGTGGTGTGCAGATTCCTTGCCTTGTCCTTCCAACAAACACAGACTGTAGTTGCAGGAGGAAAGTTATTGTGACATAGTTTGAATCCTTACCCCATCCCTAGGTCGGAAAAATAGGATGGGATGATGATGATGATATTTTGTGAATCTCAGTCATGGCTCTTTATGACATTTTATCTCTCATTTGAGGCTGTAATGTGCTCAATTTTTTTATAGATGTGCAAGTGGTTATCTAATCTATAACTTCAGATAAAACTCGCATATTTCCTATACTCTCCTGCCTTGAACTGCTGTACACTAGTTTTAATGTATTTAAGGCAAGTCTAAAGCAGTATGGAAATTTGGCAATGAATCAGGTAAAAAAATATATATACCCATATTAAGGTTGAGAGCCCAAAAAATTTTAAGTAGGAGCTTTGGCCTATAAATTTGAACGAGTTTTTAATCCATCTGCTACATTGTTTTTTTTTTTTCATTATTATTCCAACCCCCGTATGATCATATTATAACCTAGGACTGACTTTTCTTAACAGAGGTAAATCCTTCATCAACTCCCTTTACACTCAGATGCTTCTCTTAAATTTAATAAGGTCATATGGAGGTAGCAAGAATAAAGCAAAGAAAACATTGTGCTGGATGGGTTAAGAATGAACATGTATTTTAAACTGAAATGCTTTATACATTCCCATCAAACTGAGATAATCTTCAGAATTAATGCAACTAGATTAATTATTTTTGTACCTAGTGCAAAGTGTTTCAAAATGTGGTGATGATTATTGTAAGTGTGTAATACTGTAGCTCTTTTCAGTTACACAATGGGATGCTGGTTTTATCCCTACCATCAGCCATGAGTTTTGTCATAGTTTAACCAGTTATTCATCGGTTTTATTACAGTGTAGCCTGTGTAGGTCATCTGTCATCCACATTGTAGTAAACGGTCATCTACAGGTTTGACCATCCACACATTTCTGTCAGAGGCAGTTAGTTAGGAGGTTTTGTCATTCAGTATTGTCATGAGTTTGTATAAATTTAGAAATATCAAGCTGCTGTACTGTATTTTTGTTTCCTGCAACATGCCAACAAGTGGGTTGCCGGAGGGTTAGTGCCCCTCCCCGTAAAGCAACCAACGCAAAGACAGACGGCAACCCCTTACGGGATCGTGGCGTCTGGCAATAGATAGATCTTGAAATACAACACTCAGGGATATAACTCACAGTATATCATTACCAAGCCTTGAATTCCATATAATGTTAACTTATAGCATTTGATATACAGTACTGTACTTTGCCAACTCATAATCTTAATTTTGTATAACTTCACTAGACTTTGCCTCCTTTATTATCGTGCCTCGAATACTGCACCTCTACATCTTAACCTTCCTCCTACATTCATAATATCTCTAATTTTGCACCTCGCCACCTTTCCTTCCAATCCAACATTGCATCTCTGGCCAACAAAGAATGTGCACAAAATATACTGCAAGATTTGTGAAGAGGAAGCTAATTGTGAGACAGAATTCTGAGTCAGTTAGTATCATGGCACATTAGAGAGAGAGAGAGAGAGAGAGCGAGAGTCTACCCATGAAAGGCAAAATGAAAAGTATAAGTTGATATGTCCGTGAGAATGCTATTGAGAAGTGACTCTTTCACCATCATTTTCTCTGTTTTGTTACCCTTGCTGCTACCAGACATTTTAATTCGTTAAAGGACCCATATCTTGATAGTTGGGGAAGCTCCTGAACACCTCTTCCTTAGCTATTTATTTTTGGGTACAGCTGGTTAATATTTTGTGCTTGATGCAGAGTATGGCGACGTTGGAAGAATTTAAAGAAAAGATCAGTAGGGTGTAAACAACTAAAATCGCTATGGAAAAGGTGTTAGGGAGTTTCTTCAGTAGACAGTCTGGGCGCAGGTGAGCTGTCTGATGATGAAGGCAGAAGACGCAGTACACGTTGGGAAAGAATGGTAAGCACACGTAAGTTTGGAAGGCAATTATGTAGCCTGTTGTGTTGGCATCATTACAGTGGTGATGGTGATGGTGTGAGTTCTGGTATTATACAGTAGTGGTGGTGTGAGTCCCTGGTATTACAGTGGAAGTCTCTGGTATTATAGTTACAGTGGTAGAGTTCCTGGTATTACAGTGGTGGTATGAGTCCCTGGTATTACAGTGGTGGTGAGTCCCAGGTATTACAGTGGTGGTGTGGGGCCTTGGTGTTACAGTGGTGGTATGAGGTATCGCTGGTGGTATAAGTCCCTGGTATTACAGTGGTGGTATGAGTCCCTGGTATTAATTAGTGTGGTGGCGTTGACATGGATTTTGCCCGTTTGGGGAAAAATGAATACATCGGCACGAAAGAGGTATATATTATTTCAAAGAGATTTTCATATTTTACGTCGAAGTTTTCAAGGATGGGGTTAAATTCAAGAAAAATAAAAGTATGACATCGCAGTGCGCTAGACATTCGCTTTTTGTTGCTGGCGGTTTACATCCCCTGCGCGTAAATCAGTTTTTAGAATAAGGAAATGAAAAACATAACATTCTTCAGGTATTTTAATATTAATTGTTAAAATGCATTTGTTGATTTTCCGTTCACTTAATACCATTGTTTATTTAATATAATGTTTTTTAGAAGAATTTGTTCTAGGAGGAGTAACCGTCGCCTTCCGCCTCCAAGCGTCCTCCCTCAGCCGTCCTGTTCAAAATGGCGGGCGACGGTCCAGCAGGTGAGGAATTTCAAACTGATTTTATTCCATCTTTTCAAGGTACACACACAATTTTGGATCGGTAATGAAAAGAGGTTGCATTTGTGGGTCTCACTGATGAATAGAGAAGGTGGATCTGTAATTATTGAGGAATCATATCTTCGATTTAGGCTCAGCCAGTGGTGCAGATGAGATTATGATGCACGATTTTATTTCACGTTGTGGCCAAACACTTTTAGGTCATTATCAGTTAAGAGGTGCCATTATGGTTCTCGCTGATGAATGTAACAGATGGAGATCTTAATTTGTGGAAGTTAACTACAACTTGTAGTGGCGTAGGTACCTGTAAATTAACCTGTGCGGCCGTGCCACTCGCATATCTCAAATGAGGCAGTGAAGGTTTGCACGGGCCATGCTGCAAGCCATATGAGGCAAGGCCAATAATGAGGTACAGTTTATATTGATTATGAAACCTTCTCAGGGGTTGACGTTCCTTTTAGATTTAAATGTATATCATTGTCGGCCAACATAAATACGAGCGATGCTGCAATTGAAAGGCTGAAGCAATAAAGGGATTAGAGCCAAAGGGAAAAAGTTTGCTGACGTATTTTTATTCTTAGTAACTCAGTGCTTCGTTTTTGTTTTTTTTTTTCCCTCCAGGGTTCTTCAGCTCAGATTGGCAGTTTTTAGCCCTTACAGGTATGCTTTGATTCATTTCCATCCATATCATCCATTGATCCTTGATATGGCGTCACTGAGGTAAATATGGAGCCACGCAAGACAAAGCTAACTACCTAACCTTCCCCCTCTCCCCAAAAAAGTGGCTAAAATTTACCTTGATGGAATAAGTTAGGGTTTAATGGGTTTCAGTTCACGTACCCTCAATACTGGATAACCCTAAACATTCCATACAAAAAATAAATAAAAATTAAGTCCACAAGTATACAGTGGAATGAATTAATAAACTACAGTAACTCGAGATGTTTGAACCCATCTTAATATATTTGACAGTGTAAACCAACCTGTAACTTAGGTTGCTTGGATCACTTAGCAGCAGGTTGGAAGGATTCTGGTTTTGCATTGCTATTTCCAACTTGTCAGAGGTACGAACAAAATATAACTTAGCGGGGTTGCGTGACAGACTTCCCCTGTGAGTGGGAAAATTTGCAAAGAAGTGGCCTCGTTCAAAAGTGATCTGAGCAATCATTATGTATGTAATTGTCTCGGCGCCCTTTGCAGTGCTTCAAAACGTCGTTAGACATAAGAATCTACATGGTGAATGTGTATTTTGAGATTGTTTGGAATCACCCATAATTATAAAATGAAACACTCGGTACAGGTGCATTGTATGTAAATGAAGACATAGATATTGTTAGAACTGACTCTGTACTGTTAGTAGAAGTGTACCCATTGTATCTGGCTGAGCAGACCCATCAACTTAAGGCAAACAATCGCCCCTGCAGTCACCCAATGCATTGAACCAGACGCTTGCATACAGTCGAGAGTGCCTTGTCACAGTAAGGCAAAGGGAGTGGGATCCTGGATGGGTGCGGCATTTGCGTCTCTCCTCTTAGTCAACAGGGGCACCATAAGAGGCTCCTAATCACCCCTTTATATACTTATATGGTTACCACCCAGTGTTGTAAATGATCTATGGGTTACAGGAATCCATTAGGCTTGTCAGGAAGAAGTAGGCAGCATTACATCGAGTGCGTGGATGATGGTTGCCAATACCTACCACTGTTTACGTGTACCAGAATACACATTTTAAAATTTGTAATGAATTTTTATGGTTGTTTGTAGGGTTGAAAGTTACATGATTCCACACAGCATACAGAAGCAATGCAGACTGGTAGATGATGGCAGGATCTGGCTGTATTAAAAGCCATTAGGACCTGCAAGGGAAAACACAGCAGTCGACATAACTTTGGTAAATGTGGGGGTTTCAAGAGAGGTTTTGTATTGCCAGGTGAAGGTTAATGTTGGGTGAGGTGGTAAAGAGTGGTGGGGTGATGGAAGAATGAAACTGATAAGTAACCCTTGCTAGCAGTGTTATTCCGCCTACAACCAGAAATAGCAAAGTTAAAAAAGAAAATCCTTGTAACTGTTCAGCTTTAGATGCAATTGAACACCTGTATTTTATCAGCTGAGAAAAAAAGATGTTGGGAAGCACCTTGATTAAGTTCTTTCAGTCTTGAGACATTATGCAATGACTCTTACTGCCATGTGTTCATTAGGTTAGGGGACACCTCATGTGGAGGGTTTAATGAAGGCCATATATAACCCCTTCCTTTTCCTCTAATCTCAGAAATTCCCCCCAGAATTTGGTAAAATTATCAGGTTGCAGCAGACTAAGTATGTGGTGCCATCCCACTGATTTGATACTGAATAGGAAGTGTAGTGTTTTCGTTTAGTTTCGTTTAGTTTTTGAAGGCTCCAACATGCGTGCATGCGTCGGCCTTGGTCACCTAATGGCGGCTCTCCACGCTGCTCGATCCCTGGCAGCCTCCCTGTTCAGTCCCTTAACCCTTAAGTCACACTTAATGATAAAGATGGGAGACAGAATAGTATATACCCACATACAGTACAGTACTGTGCTGTGCTGCATGCGTGTTGTATTAGGCAGCTAAAAGGAAAGTGGGAGATGGGGGAAATTGTACTAGGTGCACACTCTCTCTCTCTCTCCAAAGTATCTTCAGGACTTTAAGCTTATGTGAATATGGCAGATTGACTTGGGATAATAAGTGTTGTTGCTGTTGTACATTATACTGAGGACAAGGGACTGAGAGCAGCTGCAGGTATGAATAAAGTAAATGGTGTAAGTACGGTACTGTATTAGAAAAATTGTATCGATAGTTTGTAATGGAAGGATTAGCAATAAGGTGGAGTTACTGAAAGAATAAAAAGGAATACCTTGATGTTAAGGGCATACATAAAGAATGCACATACATGAGATGCCAAACTGTTTTTAAAAGTGAGATGGAGGGTAATCTTGGAACAAAACCCCTTATGTGCTATACAAGAAGAGAGAGAGGTGCTGGTTATTGGTGGGCAGAGGAAGAGGAGTATTAGAGAGAGAGTAGTATGTGAGAATAAACTAGCTTAAAAATTACTCCATCATGGCCATCTTTTGTTGGAAGGAGTATCTAGGAGGGGACAAGGCACTGAAGATGATGATGTGATTGAGGGGACTTCAGGAATGGCCTAGTGTTTGGGCAATCATTTTTAACCTTTTCATTGTTATGCGTCTTTTAGTTTATTCATGCCTGCTGCCTCCACACCGTTTCATCCAGGCTAATATGGTCCTGTCTAATCTCCAGTTTGAAAAATCTCCCTTAAGTAGAATAAGATCATCCGGAAATAGCAAGAAATAAATAGGAATCACATCGTAGGATTGATGCTAATGGTGCACTGTTCTTAAACTAAATCTCTCTTGCAGATGGTGTTGTGCCGGACTGAGAGTGGGTGAGAGGGAACAACCTGATGCGCCCCTAAGTTCATCTCTTGTGTTGTACAGGTATTATGCTGCAAGTGAAGTGTTGTGCAGAAGAGCTAATGGGGTGTTAAGTTCATCTCCACAATGTATTATGGTGCTGTTTAAGTCAGGTTGATGTGGTGGTGATTATGGTTGTGTTTTCAATGTCTTAATTCTTAGCATTGGATGTGGGAAGCACTGACAGCTAAATTCATGTATCAGACACGGGGAAGTACGACGAGGAAGTACATAGCTTGTTATTCAGAGTAAATATATATGGTAATAGGTTATCGTTTTATATTACGATGAATTTTTGGGAATGTTATTTGGTAAAGCACTCAAGTCAGATGAAGCCGTGCTATACACACATTGGTTTGAATCCGTACAGAGTGGCTGGAGGTGTTTAGTAGATGTTGGAAAATGCTGCTAAAGAAGTTTTTATATGATGGTTTGGATTATCATTGCTTAACCTAAGGACCCATGTGCTTTGTAGGAGAGTAACACCTGGTTGTTGCTTTTTTTTCCTCCCATTATGGCTGGCTGAAAGTTTAGTTATTCTCTTTAATACTAATAGGCTACATTAACAGAGTTTGAAAGTCCTGAAATACTACCCTTTGTGATCATGGGGGTGTAGGAATAGGGCTGTGGTGTAGGGTGCATTCACACGGAGGCAGGAACTACTTTCTGATGCAGATTGTGTGATTGTGTGGGCTGGGATAGGAAAGAGCTCTCCATTTATCAGTCATCTGGTTCTGCAGCATCGTGTTGGCATAAAAGTGCTTTAATTTTGAGGCAGGAGTGAGTTTTCTTTTTCACTGGTCAAATCAGTTATCTGGTCTGACTACACTTGCCCATCGACTGAGCTGAATGGAGTTAGGAATTTTTATCAGGGTAGAAAATGTGCAAGGCAGGGAAATAGCAGTTTATTCGTAAATTTATCCCGACCCATACAGTTGGACAGTTTGTATCAGATGTTCATTTCTGGCCTCAGTGTGAATGCATCTTTAGAGGTGTTAGGTCACAGGCAGCCAGGATGAACTCTGGGATTGAATATCAGACCAAAAATAAAAAGATAAAAGTTTCCTTCAGTCAGACTACTCCTCAAGGGGGGGGGGAGAAGTTGACTGGGGTTGACCCTTTTGCTGCTGTGGATGTGGTAAGTTATTTTTTTCAGACGCCACAAGACAGATTTTCTTCAGCTGAGAGGAGTTCCATATGGCAGGGGGTTGAAAACTGGCTCAACCTTTGGACTGCTGGAAGTTCCCTCAGTTGAGTAAATTGGTGTGAATGAAGCCTGAATGAAATACAGTACTTCAGTATATCCATGGCAGCAGAAGGGTTAGCCCCATCGAAATACAATATAAGAATTTCCTGGTGTGAATATAAATGTCTGATGGTGGCAAAAATAAACCAGAAAAATTATAAACCAAAAGGAGATATTAAATTTGTCTTTAATCCCTTCATTCAGAGGTCCTTCTTGAATTGAATAAAATTGTGTTGAGGAAGCCAAGAAAAAATAGTTAGTTGTATTAAAGAAGTAAATAATCCAGAGGTAACCAGCAAGAAAGTCATTGCATTGAGGAGGGAAATACTGTACTATCAATATCATCATTGGTATTACTGTTCTGGCATGAGTATAACCCAACATACCATATTTTGTACCTGTGCCATTTACACCACTACCCATTAATGGATGAGATGTGTAATACTTGTACATCGCAGTCTGTGTAATACTTGTACATCGCAGTCTGTGTAATACTTGTACATCGCAGTCTGTGTAATAATTGTACATCGCAGTCTGTGTAATAATTGTACATTGCAATCTGTGAAAATATATATATATATATATATATATCTGAATTTGCAGACAGGCAGTTAGATGTCCACACACTGGCAGAAGGTGACACACTGCAGGGGGAAGGAAGCAGACAGGCAGGTGGCGTGGTAGACAGCCAGGTGGCATGAAAGACAGGCAGGTGGCATGACAGACAGGCAGGTGGCATGACAGACAGGCAAGTGGCATGACAGACAAACAGGTAGGATGGTAGAAAGGCTGGTAGGATAGTAGAAATGCAGGATGGCAAAATGGAAGGCATGGCAGCTGAGACACCATCATTCTCACTAATAAATAAGGTTAGCAGTGTCCATAAAAAGATAGTTGCAAATACATAAGTAGGATTACCTGTTATTGAGTATCCATTCAGAGCCCCACCTCCACCTATCATTGATCTCTTCAGCTACAGGACAATTTTTCTTGTACACATACTGCTGCCAGATTATTTTTTTTCAGTGTAGGAGAGCCCACTAGTAGAGAAGGGGTTAATAAAGTGTACATAAAATTTCTCTTAATTGGAAGCAACTGATAATTAAAAAAAGATGAAGAGGTTGAAGATTCACTTATCACAAACATTGAGAGTCAACTTTAAAGCTGATAAAACTCATGTGGGGTTAGCAAAAAATAAATAAATAAATAAAAGTAAAAAACAGGGCCAGTGGTGAGTGTCTTCAACTCTTAGATATGAGAAGTCATTCCTAAAATGTGTAATAGCTGCCTGGCCTGGTAGTAGCAGAAGTAAGGTTAAAAGTCCTCATATCATAGGGTTAAATTTTTAAAACGAGGTGAATAAAAAAGTGAGGCAACGAAGATAATGAGTCCAGGAAACTGACTGGGAATAGAGTTGTATGGATAAAACTATGTACTGTACAGAGGAGAACATGAAAAGGGTTTGGTACCCCCCCCCCTTTTCTTCCTCCCCCCCTTTCAACTTAAATTAGTAGACTTTGGCAGAGTAATGTAAGGCACATCTGTAATGAAAAACATATGTAGCCAAATGCCTTGATCCTAGAAGAGATGGCCACAGATTGCCTCAATAATGAGAAGAGGTTAATGATGGCAGTAACTGCTTGTAATTAGAAAAATCTCCCAAGCTACATAAAGTTGTCTGGGGATGGTAGGAATAAAATACTAAATTGAAGGTGGTAAAGCCTTCATAATTGTAGATTAGGTTAAAGGAAAGATCTTCAGTTTTTCGACTGTGAAATCATCTGAGAATAGCAAGAATATTGGTAGGATCTCATTACCATAATGGTGTAAAGGATTACTGGTGACTTTAAACTCTTAAGTGGTGGGAGGTCACTTCTAAGTTGAGTTAATTTGTCAGGCAGGAGCTAATGGATCATTAAATTTCTGTTGTAATCTTCATGTAAAATTGTACAGAGTAAGAAAATATGCTCAGTGATTGAAAATGAGAGGTATGGAAAGTGAGACTAGGAAACTAGTGGGATTGAGTATGCTGTATGAATTACATTAGCGTACAGAGGAGCACATGGCAAGGGTTTGTCAGTCCATTTTTAACGTGATATTCAGTGGTAGACTATCTGGCAGATGTATGTGAAGTGCAGTTATAAATACCCCCCAAATTTGTGCAGATTTTAAGCCCATGATGAGCCAGAATATTTTGGCCGTGATTAGCGTTTCGTTGATCGTTAGTAAGCATGGGGGGCATAATTCACTGGTTTGTATTTTCTTTCCTTGTGTTTTTGGATTCTACTTCACCCCATGCTGAGGTGGAAGAAAAGGTCAGGATGATGATAAAATATATTGTTGAATGTTGTACAAGGGTAAGGGGAAGGTACAAGACTCAGCCTTCATTTTCCCCATCACCAGTCTTTTTCATTATCAGAACCATTATCACTGTTAAAGCTGCCATCACCATTATCATTACTTGTTAACCATTGTTATTGCTGTCATTACCATCATCACTTTTGCATCCATCCATTTGTATTGGTGCAGCTGTTAGTGAAGGCATCCCGCTCCAGCAGGTCATTGTCTGGTTAGGTAAATTCATCGGTGGGAAGGGCAGTTTCTGTGAATGGTGCAGCTCATCATAGTCTGGCTGGGTGAAGTGATGTCTCTGGGAAGGTCAGCTGCTGTGGGTGGATGTCTAGTGGGAGTTCATGGAAGATTCAGTTTGGTTGAAGGTTTTGGATGAGTATGATTGATATGCATTAGTGTGTAAGTTGGTGTAGCTACTGTATTATAGGGTAGAGATAGGGCTGTTATTGAGGCAGTCTTTGAAATGCTGGGAAACAGTTATATTTTTCTTTATGGTGAGGAGTGGTTTAGCATGAATTTACAAGGAAAGGTTGGATTTTGTGACAAAACAGTGAATTGCATTCCTCACTTATTCATGTAGTTCTTGAGAGTTGTGCTTTACATTCATTTCTTGTAGATGGTATTTATTTATCCTGTTGCTATTATACATTCTTGAGATTTTACTTCCATGTGTGATGCTGCAAAGGTTGTCCCAACTTGGGTTTGCATAAATTATTATAAAGACTTATTGTTTGGAGATTCTAAGTGAGTATCTTGTACTGTGGGCCCTCAAGATACGCATTTCTAGGGTGTATATTTCTGAGACTTGCCGTTTCCTTCCTACATGTGTTTCCGAGATGCACCATTCTGGTACGCTTTTCCGATATATGCTTTTTTGATGTGCATTTCTGAAATGAGTCTTTTTAATATGAATTTTTGAGCCTTTCCAAGATACACATTCCTGAAGTGTGCATTTCCAAGATACTGTACGTATTTCCGAGATATGCCTTACCGAGATGTGCCTCTCCGAGATGACCCTTTCAGAGGTATACCCTTTCCAGTTACCGAGGTGACTCATTCGTGACCCATTTCCTGCGTATGTGGATTAATAGAGGAAATCCTTGAGATGTCTAAAATCTTCATGTGTATAGCCATATTTTTGACAGTATTTTTTTGCTGTAGTGGAAATTGTAGTAGTGGTAGTACCTGTAGAAGTGGTAGTAAAGATAGCTGTAGTAGTGGCCACTACAGTATTTGTTAACATTCTTGTTGTCACTATCCTATGTCTGCATCAACACTATACAGTAGTAGGATATGTCTTCAGAAGGTATATCAGTATAGAAGTTGGGATCATATACGACTTTTAGTGGGAAAGTGGCGGTGAAAGTAGAGATGTGGTTAATAAATCCGCTTGTAATGGGTTGAAGGAACCCACAGACACAGTTCCTACGTAAGCAAGCGTTGAGTGTAATTAACACATTATCAGCGTGACTTGAGGGCCCACTGTAATTAATTATTTTAGTGAGTTAAATGGACCCACTTTTGCAGTTCTCATACATGGCATGCTAAGGTAACACATTTGCCGTGTAACTCGATGACCCATTGATTAAGTTATTTTTGTCCTGATTAATTGTTTTTAATCTTGTTGGTATTTCTGTTTGTTGTTCAGAGGTTGTGTATGTGGGTGTTATCAGGGCATGAAGATTTTTAGATGCTTTTGTATTGAAATTGGAGGTTGAGAAATGAGTATGTAGAGTTCAAGACTTTTGAGATGTTTTTTCTGAGGTGGGTGGCTGGTTAATGGTGACGAGCATGTGTTTGAGATTTAATGTCTGGAGTGAAGAGAGTGATGGTGTATTTTGTGGAATTGGTCATTCTGTTTTGTGGAAGTCCGTATGTAGTATTGGAGGTGGTTCATTGCATGTTAAGTTCTGTAATGTTATGAAGTTGTTGGCATAGGAAAGATCTTCAGCAAAATGAGGAGTTGGTAGGTCATGCAGGGAATGGTATTTGGTTGCAAGTCTAGGAATGATTGAAAATTGTGTTGTGGTTGTGGCCCCAGATTCTAGTGGACTGCAGGCTGAAGTTGTCATTCTTTTATCCTCCTTTCGAGGGATAGGTAGGAATGCTTATACAACAGGGTGAAGTTATTGACACCACTATCGAAGTTCCAGTGTTGCCTATATAACTGGTTGTCCTGGTTTTCCCAGTTATTCTTTACCAGTTGTATGAAAATTTAGTGTGCTCAGACAGCAGCATGTTCACATGGAGATGGGTGTTAATAGGGTAAATGAGAGTGACAGTAGGAGGAGGTATTATAAAACCAAGACGATGAATGTATATGGTACGTACATGCATGAGTAAGCTAGGCGTGGAAGTTGAAAAGCAAAGAACTGGCAGAGGGTAGAAACGGATGAGTAAGGTACAGTGTATGAGGATATGTACGAGGCAAGGGTTGCGTCATTTTTAACTTGGCAATTGATGCAGTAAGTTTTGTCCCACAGGCATAATGGTGTAACAGTTGTTTGACCTCTGAAAAAGTCTTCATCTTTGCTGTGTCTTATTGTATTAGTCACATACTTGTGTAGTTGCTTAGTATGGGCCTGCTACAGTCTTCCTCGTTAATAGTCTTACGTATGTGGCTCCTGTTAATGAGAGCGCTGTTGTACTTTCATTCCCTTTTCTGGATCTTTGCCAACCCATGTTTCAGTGCAAATATAATTATGGGAAGATGATTCTGAAAGCCTTGAATCCATGCCGATGTATTTCAGCATTTCTTCAGTTCAGCAAAAATTTTATACAGCATGTGCACTGTATGTAGTCGCCTTGTACAGTTAAATAGATATTTTATATTACTCTTGTGAGGCCTTGCCTGATACACAGCAGTGCTCTATGTAAATAAATGTAAAGTAGTATGTTTTCTTTCAGTTTAATGCCTTTTTTTCTGTGTTTGCTGATTATCATCTTGTTTGACGTCTAACTTGTTTTCCTTTGTCAGGTGCTCTCATATTCTGATCATGTGTACTCTGAACTCTAAATTTAAATTGTTTTCCTTTGTTAGTTTCCTCATATTTAAATCACGTGTACTATTATCTTTGACTGTTCTCAGTTCTTGCATCCTCTTAGTGTGTATTCTCTAGGTGCTTTCCAGGATCCTCATATTGCCTTAACATTTTCTCCTCAACTCTTTCTGGTATCTTCATATGGTCTGTATTTTCTTAATAAACTCTTTCTCGCATCTTCATATGGTCTGTATTTTCTTATAAACTCTTTCTCGTATCTTTGTATGGTCTGTATTTTCTTATCAACTCTTTCTCGTATCTTCGTATGGTCTGTATTTTCTTAACTCTCTTGTATCTTTGTATGGTCTGTATTTTCTTTTCTTCTTCCATTCCGCATATATATATAAAATGTACTGTATATTGTATTTCCAGGTCTCTTTAGGACCAGTCAGTCAAGTTCTTAATACTAGAAAACTGGTGGAATAAAAGATAAAAGTACAATATTTTCTTTTTATTTCAATGTCCATCTCATACATCATTACAATTGTTACAATCTTTGAAGGAACACACAACAAAATGGAGTACAAGAGGAAATATAGCCACCTGCTGAAAGGAAAGTCCTCTTGGAGCTGTAAAAGGTAAGTAAAGGAAGAGGAAGGAAGGGAGGTCACATTCACACAAAGTCCCCCATGTGTGTGGAGTGGTGGTGAACCTGGCCAGCTTCAGGTCACCCAACACCCACCAGATGGCAGGTCAGGTCAGTGTAGTGAGGTGCACTGGTGTTGAGGGTAGGGGGGAGTGATGGTAGTCTGTAGAACTACCATCACACCCTCAACACCAGCACACCCCACCACAGTGACCTTCCCTGCCATGTGTGGGGCAGGCAGGGTGGTGAGGTGGTCTAGTGTTGGGTGGGGGAGAGGGGGTGGTGGTAGGCCCAAGGACTGGACTACCACCACACCACCCAACACTAGCTCACCCCACCACACTGACCTGCCCTGCCATGGTTGGTGGTGGTGTGGGAGGGGGGTGAGTGAGGCCTGTGTGTGCTTGGTAGGCTACAGGTAGCCTTGCCACACACAGACTCACTCACCCCCAGCCACACCACCACCACCACCAGTGACAAGGACTGGTGGGTGTTGGGTGGGGGGGGGACCTGGAGCTGACCAGGGTGGGAAGAGAAAGAGTTCAAGCTGTGAGAAGAAGGAGGAAGCACAGGAGAAGGGGGGTAGAAAGGGGCAGAGTGCCCTCTCCCCCCCTCTCCCCGACCCATCAGGGAGAGGACATTCTGTCCCCGGGTTCCTATCTACCCACCCCTCCCATGCCCCTCCCTCCCAGCCCTCCCTCTCCCTCCCCCCACAGACCCCACCACTCCACACACCACGAGGAAGAATAAGGGACCCACATACACACCAGAGGAAGGATTTAGGATGAGGAGGGAAGGATTTGGGATGAGGGGGTAACACATACACACAGGAGACAGAACAGTGGCAAGAGAGGACACATCAGGAGAAAGAGAGAGAGGTGCAGAGGGGAAGGATGGTGACGAGGCTGGTGACTGGCATCACAGGCTCCTGGGCTGGGCTGCAGTATCCAGGACCTGAAAATAGAGGAACAGGACACTGGGGCAGGAATGAGGGTTTGGGTGGAGGATGAAGGATATAAAGGTGGGTGATGAAAGGGGGAGAGGGTAACTGAGGTGTAAGGGTAAAGGATGAAGGACTTCACCATCTGAAACAAGAGAGAAAACAGTTAAATTTTGAATCAGGGTGTTCTCTTGGCTGAATATATTAGTCTAGTGGTACTTGGATGTCAATTATTATACTTCTCACTATCCCCTTTATGCCTGATACCACCAGTTAATTTTACTCGGAGTGTCTTGCACTGGTGGGATTAGATTTCAGTGATCACTATTAAGAAGTTGCAAAAATTTTCTTGTAGCGACATGAGTAAACTGGCAACTATGTCGAGAGTAAAAGGGTTAACTCAGCTATTTTCTCCCCTGCAGTAACTCTGTTCACAAATCACCTACAAACGTCAATACATTATACCCTCAAAGGAAATTAACATCTACCGGCTCTCCTCTCTTCTAACAGACAATTATGCTAACTGCTTTCCCAATGAATATGGTAATTTCATCTTGTTTGTCAACTCTCTACTATACTGCACTTCTCATTCCCTGATACAGTACTTCTGAATCATTATCACTGCCTCAGTCCATTTACATTTAAACTACATGATCACAAAGTAAACCATCTCTAGAAAAAAAAAAAAAGTTTTGGGCAAGGGCAAAATCCCATATTTCATTCAAAGCCAATGTTGGAGGCATCAGTGAGGAAGATGCTTCAAGCCACTATCAGTGCCTTAACAGGCATCAGAAATGGTGTTGGGAGGAATCACATCAGCCACCTGGGAAGGTGCATACAGTTCTACTTGTCTCCAGTTATATCTCGCCAAATATTAAGACCCCCATCTCTAAGGAAGATGACTTGCTTGCTCACAGAGTTCACACTTGACTCAGCAACTCCACTCACATGTGACTGCACAGTGTCAATCTCGTTCATGAGGTCTTGCCACGACAACGTGTATGCTGCCTTGTTCAGTGTGATACGGGTAGGGTTTAGTGAATCAGATGCCTCCAATTTCACTTGCTGAGGAAGAATATGTTTTTTTCGCTTCGTAAAATCCCATTTTTTCACTCTCCACTCCCTCATGTAGTGACACCCTTGAGAAGGCATTTCCAAGACAAACAGTAAAATGAGAGCCCAGTGTCGAGGCCCCACTGTGAAGAGCAAAGGATTTGCCAAACTGGGTGAAAATCCTTTCAACAACCAAGCTAGCTAATATCAGCCAGATGAGGAAGCACCTGTGCAGGACCTGATGGAATCAGGTGAGTGAACAATATGGGTGCCTCTATGGTTTATCTAGCTCAGAAATTATGGTTCATTGTCTCTCCCTTTCACACCTTCAACCTATACTCTCTACACAATTCTAACATTATCAGATTTAAATTAGAAACGGCAATGTCATTAAACTGTACTAACAAATACTGTACCCTGAACTTGATATTACTATGCTGTCACATGTATTAACCCTTTATTTAGCTTCCATGAAACTGCAGCTTAAACATTACCAAACTAAGTACGAGATTTTATATTTTTGTAAGATGCATCTCACGTACTCTAATATGGTTTGATGATATAAATAATGTACTATACAATAATGAAATGGCTTGCTACAGAAAAGGGTTAATACAAACGATCAAAAACAGAAAAGTTATAACTCACCATAATGCTGTTGTGTTCCTTCAAAGACTTATATGGCAGCAAATTTGCAAAAACAAAACAGTTTAACAAGAGTATGAGATGGATTATTAGGATGAATCAACACAAAATACCACAAATATCTAAAAATCAAGCCTGAATATGAACCAGTAAATTATTACTTAACTATACAGCATGTGTGCAATACAGTAAGATCTCATAAATTACCATTTTGCTATTACATCCACAATAAATTACAGAAAACTTTCCCATCGAAGTTTCATTGCAGCCTATAAGGACAACTTGCTAGTCTGCACCAATTAACAGATGAACTGAATGGCTATACCTACACAGCTCTACCTGGACAGTTATCAAACCAAACACCTTATGTTCCCCTGTCTTTTGCCATCATCTCTCCAACTCACACCACCCTCTCTTATATACCTCTCCACCCCATCTCTCCATCTCATTCTGTTTCTCCTTCCCCCTCTCCTCTTGAAATAATGGAACACATGCCTGGCTTATAATTTCAAGACAGGTACGGAAGAGCAACACCTTCATAGAGGGTGATGCTGATAAAACTGGATGGCTATACTGACCATAACCAGGTAGGCTATAGAAATATCTTAACTCCCTCCTCATCCCCAGAAAGAAGGAGGGTGGACTGAAAATATACAGCTTCAGCCCACAGCCCCTCAGGGTCACATCCCGATAAGCCTGGTGCCAAAACAACAGGAACCAACACACTGAGAACTGCCCGTATTGAACCACACAAGCTATACAAATTTAAGTGCTGATTAATCCTTTACATTTAATCATTAGCTATCAGTTTAAAGGCAGATGACTGGTTCCTCTTCCTGTTTGTGATTGCAGCCATATGTTGACAGCCATGGGAGGACAGTCCGGTGAGTACTGTACATGTCCACAGGTTATAAGATGAGCTGGATGGGTCAACACCACCTGTAAACAGAAAACACTGACATTAATATTTACATTACTAGAACCACTCACACCATATCTATCTACAGCAAGACACCTTAATCCCATAAGAGGTGGCCACAAACATATCACCTCCATGTCGCTCTGTCCCCTACCATTTTGCTGCCCACACCCCACAGCTCACACACCCCTCTCTCATATACCTCAGTGCACAAATAACTCACTACACTATACACAAACCTTTAAGCCAAACTATATTTTCTTTCTTGCCTTTTTTTTTCACCTTAATGGAGACTCTTCAAACAGGAGTTACCGATATATCATTTTTACTTTCATTTGGACTAAAATCCATCTCTCTGTCATTAATGTTCAACTGTAACAATTGCTTAACACTAGAATATGGTGCTAGTCACCAAGAAGGCTATGGATTGGACAATGGGCTGTAACATTCTTTCTGTATCGCTGAGTTGGACAGGCTCCAAATGGAGCAAAAGGAAAAAGATCTGGGCCATGTTAACCCTTTCGATACTTAGGGTAGCAGTGCAAAAGTCACCTACTCGTTACTGGATGACAAAGGCTGCATCGAACCTAATCTCACCCGCTTGTTACTGGACGGCACAAGCTGGGTCGAACAAAAAGAAATAACATCGTAAATTAGTGCATAATATATATTCGCCAAACGTTTTTATCAACACCACAAGCGAGTATAACTATTCGAGATAATGTGAACAAAAAATCAGGCAGACAGAGGCATAAATAAAGGCATGGGAAAAAATAATTTAGCAACAACTTTGTCCATGCATAACACCGCTTCTGCACTGCAGCGCGACCGTAAGATCCTTTTGTGGTGCGTAAAACCGACCCAAATCGTCCTACAGTAAATGTTTATATACCAAAATGTAGCAAATGAAATTTCCTAAAACTCTTTTTCAGTAACAATTACCATAGAACATATATTTCAATAAGAAAACACGAAGGAAAGGAAAAACATTGTAAATTAGCGCATAATTTATATTCGCCGAACGTTTTCATCAACACCATAAGCAAGTACAACTATTCGAGATTACAAGGAATAAAAAGTCACGGAGATAACTACCGTACCCACGGAAACAGGGGAGCTTCTCCCAACACTCGGCCAAGGCTGAGCCGGCCAACATCCTGAGTACCTGCCCGTGGTTGGACAGCCTGCGTCGTCCAGTAATGAAAGGGTTAAGATGAAACAAGTACAGTATATGACCTTTGATAACCCTGTCACAAGAGATCACCCTTCAGCAAAAATCTATCTATCTATCTATTGCCAGGTGCCTCAATCCCGTAAGGGGTGGCCACAAACAAATCGCCTCCATGTTGCTCTGTCCCCTGCCATTTTGGCAAAAATAATAATAAAATAATTATCTATTTTTCTATTGCCAGACTCCTTAATCCCATTAGGGGCGGCCACAAACAAATCGCCTCCATGTCGCTCTGTCCCCCGCCATTTCACTGCCCTGCTCCCAGCTCACACCCCCCTCTCTCATATATCTCTCCACTGCATCCCTCCATCTCATCCTTGGCCTCCCCCTCCCTCTCCCCACCTCCACCTCACTCACATACACTCTCCTCATCAGTCTCTCTCTCTCCATCCTCTCCACATGGCCAAAATAATAATAATAAAATAAATAAAAAATACATAATCACCTTGTAGTGGTCTAATTAACCGTTTTGCATTTGTTGACATCATTTTTTCCTTTACGATTGTTACCTTGCAAAGAGTTTACTCAGCTAGTGGGAAACATTCAGACCTGGAGGAGTCAGATACTGCCTCCACTCATCTCTTCGGCATTACAAGTCCTTCCTAATACAGAATAACGGTAATAATAGTAATCCATCCATCCGTCATCCAATCCTATTCCACTCCATGAAGAGCATAGGAGCCCAGGGCTAGGCAAGTTGGTCCTGACACTTATGATGAGTGACCAGCCTCATTCATCCCTGAGTGGCATTATGTGAGCAATAAACCCCAACCACCCCCTGGATATAAACCCATACAGGCTCATTCCGATTGCAGCACCTTAATTACCAACTAAACCACCAGGCGCCATCATTAGGTTATATGGCTGATTAAAAGAAGGAGAAATACCGTATAGTGAAATGAAAAGGATGAATATGCAGAAAATACTTGGGTCGTACAGTATTCTTTCTCCCTCACAACCCTCCAAGGATAGGTTAGAGAATACCATACTAACTAGATACAGTAAGCCTTCACTGTTACCCTTAATGATGTGGGTTTTCTTATTTAAAGGCCACAGTAAATTACAAAAAACTACATGCTAAAATTCCACTGCTCCTGGTACGTTAAATTATTTGTCAGTTTAGTTTATAGTTCCAATTGTGTGAAATACGTCGTGATATTCTGGAACACATCTGACATACAATGAGGACTTTCTGTAAGGTAAATAACTACTGTACTGTAAATTCTTAAAATAGCAAAAACTGTATTCTTACCAATAAAGTTTCCTTCCAGAGCCAACAGTCTACATGGGTCCAGTAATGATATAAAACAGCTCATTCCAAAAATTCCACGAACTTCAATTCTGGCTGGATCATGCAGCAAGGACCTGGAAAAATAAATAAATAAATAAAACACCATGCAACATCATCATCATCATTATTTTCCTAACCAAACTGCCAGCACATCCAAATGATGGTTGAAATACATAAATAATCATCATCATCATCATCCCTACGTGTCAACAAGTGGGTTGGTGGAGGGTTAGTGCCCCTCCCCGTAAAAAAAAAACTCAAAGTCAAATGGCCACCCCTTACGGGATTATGGTGTCTGGCAATAGATAGATAGATAGATCATCCTAGTCCAATCTTCCACATCAATCAAGGGATGGGTAAAATCCAGAAAAGGGGAAACCATCACCACCACCCAATTTCAATATCCATGAGACAAAAAATCACCATCACCCTGTATCCCCCCACTGTATATCTATGTACCCCCCCACTGTATACCCCCACATTATACCCCTCCCCCCACTGTATATCCCCACTGCTAGATCTTAAAAATGCTGAATCAAACTTGTCTCTCACGTTCCGCTAGACCAGATGAGTTCAGTCTGAGACGAGCCACTACGAGGGACACACCGTAAATCTAAGGGCTCGAGTAAAATCTGCTACCAAAGTGACTGTGACTTACAACTCTATTTCAATATCCACAAGACAATGTTCAAATATCTATTCATGTACTTAAATTCAGGCAAATGTGGAGATAACGTGAGAAAAAAAAAAATCAATCCACACCTCTACACCACCACTCCAGGCCACCTTCCATCAAGTACAGTACTGTAATTCATCAGCCACCCTATTTGTTTAAAATCTAGTTTCTCCTCCCTGTGCTTCAAGTTTAAATCCTTCACTGTAACAACTGGTAATTTATATTTCACTCTAGCTACCTCCAGATAATCACTCATTTTTGGACAAACTTTCTGACTTGGGAAGGTCAGATATTGTCAAGAGTTAAACTGTTCAACTGTACTGCACATCTGAAGAAGATGAATCAAACTGTCTGGTGGCAATGAGGATAATATACATAAATATATCAAAATGATGCCATGCTTCTCTTATGAAATCCCTGTACTGAGACTGGCCATGGTACAGCTAATGTTTCACATGGACTGTAAGCTAAACCAAGTACCAAAAACCAGCTAAATATTTCCCAAAGGTTCTTGAAAACTTGGAGAAAGAAATATTTATGATGTAAACTGTAATATGATTTGTAACAATGTGAGTCTCAGCCTGGACTCCAAAGGGGGGAGAATTCCACCCTTTAGACTTATAACTAAAAATTCCAGTTATTCACCTCCAATTAGCATTTTTTTTCCATGTAACAGCAACAAACTCTGTGGTATTATGGGGATTTTTCTAAGTTTTGGGAATATTGTATTTTGGAGAGTTGTACAATACTTTTATGTACTATGACAATTATCTGAGGATCAAAATTCTGATCTTACTGTTAAAAAGCCTATTTTAAAAGCCAGAATAATTTTGACCATAAAATGAATCAAATATATCTTTATGCAACAACTCCTCCAAAAATCAACGTCGGCAATTTTGGACTTAAATCCGTTTATTACCCCCTACACTGTCCAAATTCCGCCCCAGTTGGGAACTCCTGGTCTAAACCCAATATCCAAAGTATCCAGAGCACTGTTTTTAATTAGGTTAATTTTAAACTTCAGGAAACCTTTATGATACGAGGCTACCAATTTTTTCCTTTTTCAATGGTTAATGTTACTTGCTTCAACAGGGTGGTGTAAAATAATCAACACTACATCAATACAAGCATGAATCTACAATCAGACCTTACTAATTACTGTGCAGTTTTCCCTGACTGCTTTGCCTCTCAATTAAAGCCACTGGTAATTAGGGAACCAGATAAGGCATAATAATGAAGCAATCAATGAAATATTTGGGGGAAACTGTACAAAGCAAGACTAAAATTTCCCAGAGAACTGACTACTCTCAAGGTTAATTTGAGTGCTTCGCCTTTGATACTGAGATACCGATATGGTGGAAAGCAGATAAAAAAGGCAAACACAGGGGAAACACAGAGATCAATGAAGTACAGTACGGCAAAATATATTACGGTACCTGTAGATGAGTGCTTTTCCCGTTCCACTGCGACGATGTTCCGTTTCTTCCTCCTCCTCATCTCGTAGCATCTGTGTTGTCCATCTCTTTTGTGCCTCCCAGTATCTCCAACCTGAGTACTTAAAGCGCCGATATGTGTAGTTCGACGGTCTCAAGAGTGGAGTCAAGTTGTTTCGCTGACATTCCTTGCCTGACCTGACAAAAAGATAAAAAAGAAAATAAATCCTGTATGCTGGACTGGTCACTGGGGTTGCAGAAAAATAAACAGATGTACATTTCAGAGTTCAAAATCCGTATGGTACTGTATTTCAGTTACGCTGCTTTATATTACAATGGCTAGTTTGATTTGGACTGGGTTTTACTACATAAAGTATCAATTTAAATTCTCTTGGTTTGATTTGCAGCTGGAAATGGTCAGTAAGGAGGGTTTCTTTTCCATAATTTTCAAGGTTTTCTTGTGAATGTTACAATGTCACTCTACATGTGTTCCTTTAAACCCTGAAGAAAATGCTGATTTGTTGGCCTACTCCAGAATTTCAGGAGTTTCAGTCTGCTTCATGGGTGACGGAGTGTTTACTTCTCACTACCATCCTTCAATAACCTCAAACTCATGTAAGAGAAAGTTAATCAGGATGAAACAAAAGCATTTCTTAAATAAAGCATCTAAGTTAGACTCCTTCAGGGTTGGTAAGGGAACTTCATAATGACTATATAATACATATATTCAGTAAAAATATGAAATAAATTGCATAAGTGCTTGTACTGATGCCTTAAGGTGCTTGGCGTTAGGGGCGAGGTTGTTAAGGCAGGAGGATAAGTGAGGCGTGATGCAAGGGCATTTATCCCGACCAGCGTGACATCTCCATGGATGTCTCAGTTCCTGACTGTGGCAAGATAATCACTCATATAATTTCAGCTTTGAATAAACTATCACTAGCTTCCAAACATACCTTGGTTTGTGAATACAGGGCCAGAAGTAGTTATATCACTGACAAAGTGGAAGTTTGTTCAACGTTGTGCATCACAGCATCCTCGATTCCCAGATGGCTCAAACAAAGATGGCGAATATAAGCGTCATACATAGATACTCTAAATTTCCTTATCTCATTTGCTACCTGCAAAATTTTGAAAATAAAAAACTTAAAAATTCTGGAAAGTCAAAAGTTTAAATCCGCACACTACATAAATTATCCTTGCAACATCTACAGCGGGAGATTTAGCCAGTCCCATCGACAAGTCGCATATTTTTTATACCTATCTCTTAGTCTTAGTTATTAATTCCATTGCTTAGCTAATCACGAAATGAGTAAATAATTTGGTGGCAAACTGCCATCATGAAAGGGTTGCTGGAGCGCCGAGTTGCATCGCTTTCTTCAGTGCCTATTCACATTCTTCTTTGCCAAAGGCACATCCAGCCAATTAAAGCAGAATCTCCCTCCACGTCGTAATTACTGAATCTCCCCTACCTTATTATCGGGATTGACCATCCTTTTTATTTATTTATTTAGTTTTCTTTCTTTAAATGTCTAACTTAACATTTTAAGTATTATGTTAGGTTTAGAGTTATAGAACCTACACTAATATAATTTGCATGTATTTGAATAGGATATGACAATACATAAACGAATGAAAAAAAGTAATAGTTTCTCAGTGTGAATGGCACACAGTGATCTTAAAAGCTGGTTAAGTTTAATTAAGGATACCATCCATATTCTATTTCCATTTTCTTTGAAGGTACACATAGGTAGGCACATTTTATGATGCACTATTAAATCTATTTACTTGTATCTTTTCGTATGTAGGATCTCTTGACTTCTATTCCAGTTGACCATACACTTTCATATAGCGGGTGAGTCAGAGGAGCCTGATAATGTTAATACAGTTACCATCAACCTTCTCATGGTCGACACAACCCTGTTCTAGGTAACCCCAAACGATTTTCAGCAGTCATAAGAGCCTGAGTTAATATTCACTCTATGACTCACGTGTCAAATAGTTTATCCTTATGCTATAATTTACCTCTTTCACTGCCAGATTATTTCACCCTGCATTTGCTATCGTGTCCATATTCAAGTCCTTCCTCCTTGATCAGTTGCCGGAACGTGGTGGCTTGCACTGATTGGTAAATTAGATGTGTAAACGAATAAAAAACATATATTGTGCTTCATTATTATTTTGCCTCCTCCCTCCCTCTGTCTTCAACATCTCCCTCCCTCCCTCTGCCTTCACCAATGTCTTGCTCCCTCTCTCTGCTTTCACCCTTGTCTCCCTCCCTCCCTCTGCTTTCAACAATATCTCCCTCCCTCTCTCTGCCTTCACCAATATCTCCCTCCCTCCCTCCCTCTGTCTTCACCAATATCTCCCTCCCTCTCTCTGTCTTCACCAATATCTCCCTCCCTCCCTCTGCCTTCACCAATAGCTCCCTCCCTCCCTCTGCCTTCACCAATATCTCCCTCCCTCCCTCTGCCTTCACCAATGTCTCCCTCGTTCCCGCCTGCCACACCAGAAGCGATTGTGTGGACCAATTCACTGGGTGTGTTGCTGACAAGTTATCCCACTTTTGTACTTTCTTTCCTCAGGTATGCAGAAAAATGAGGTCAAGATGATGATGATGATGATGATGATGAGATAACCTTTGCACTTTATAAATCAAGTTCTTAACAGATAATATTCATATTAAATAAAGGCAGGGAATAAACATGGAAAATCAGAGTTTTATTACAAACACACGCTTGCATACCAATACTCTTAAGCAGAAAAAATTACCTTCCACAGTCAAACTTACATAATCTTTCATGACAACAACTCTCCCACTTTCCTCACCAACCCCTTCAGCCTGAGTTAATCTTTTATATTTTAACCCCTTCAAACAGTGCTGGAGAGGGATGCCTTCATGTAGTGGCACCGATATAACTCGGTGGTGGAGCTGCCTGGTTATACAAATGTCTCTCACCTGCCTCCCTATCCCTCAAAAGGTGAATGGTGGTCTGTAGGAGAAGGGTAACTTTTGCCAGCAGTCCAATGGGTTCATGTTCAGATGAAATTGGGGCTACAACAAAAACAACAACACTTACAATTACTATTACTCATTCATTCATTCATCATTTAATCCTGTGTTGTCCCATGAGGTGCACAGGAGCCCGGGGCTAGGCAAGTTGGTCCTGATATGTACGATGAGAGTGACCAGCCTCACTCAGCTATTATTACTATTATTATTACTTTCTCTCCTGCCTTCCTCTTCTGTCTTTCATTACTTCATACTTTCCTCGTCCTTCTGCCTACGGTGACTTTACACTCTCTTGTCTTTCTTTCTTTCATTCTGTTCTCTTCCTTCTTCCTATGGATGACTCAACACTGAGTGACAAGCCAAATGATTTCCTGTACACCAGGAAACCATTTACTATGCTGGGTGGTAACCATATAACCAAATTATGGCATCTGGTAGTCGAGTGGATAATTAAGATGCTCCCATCGGATTGAGCCTGCACAGGTTTATATCCAGGGGATGGTTTGGGTGTATTGCTCACGTAATGCCACTCTGGGATGAGTGAAATTGGTCACTCATATTAAATGTCAGAACCAACCCGCCTAGCCCCGGCCTCCTACGTTCCTCATGGGGCAGCAACGGATTAGATGATGATGATGATTATCATTATTTTTATTATTATTATTACTGTAATGCTGCTACTACTATAATGACCCCATCAACTCAATGACAATTTTTCTTGCTATTCCAGACAATAATATTATGCTCTGAAGGGCACCCAATACGTGAAGGGGCTAATGAAGTAATATCCAGTCTCTCCAGCATGAAAGTCTCTCCCAAGCTAAATAAATTCATCTGAATGTAGCAATAACTAAGTTTAAAAATGCATCACCAGATTCATGGGTTTATCAAGCTCCCATCAGACAACTGTATTTCATTTGGGATACTGCGCTGAAAGTTGTTGCTGCTACAGAATTGTGGCACCAGTTTCGTATGGATGTAAACCAGCAGACTGCAAACTGAAGCTGCCCTTTTCCTGAAGTTCACTATCCTCCTTTTAGGGGGTAGAGGGAAAAATATGGGACATTTATTTAGTGCAGCTACCTGGGTATGTCAGTGCCACCATGTGATGGCATCCCTCCCCAGCTGTAGCACTAAAAGAGTTAATTATGACTCTCTGCATCCCTTCCACGAAGAAAAAATCTATCTATCTATCTATTGCCAGACACCACAATCCCGTAAGGGGTGGCCATTTGACTCTTAGTTATTTATTTTACGGGGAGGGGCACTAACCCTCCACCAACCCACTTGTTGACACGTAGGGAGCACGTATGGTTTGGTTATATGGTTACCACCCAGCGTTGTAAATGGTTTCTTGGCTTACAGGAAACCATTTGGCTTGTCACTCAATGTAAAGCCACCTGTAAAGGAAAGAAAAGCAGTAAGAAGTGACAGGAAAGATGGGAGAAATAGGAAGAGAGGAGGGCAGGCACACAAAAAGAATGATAGAGGCTAAGGAAAAAGTAGGCAGCACTACATCAAGTGAGTGGATGATGGTCGCCACCACCTACCACTAAGAAAAAATAATAACTATAATAATAAAATATAATAATAATACTGTAAAAATAATCATCAACAAATAAAATTGTCTGTCAGCAGCAAGAATATAGAAGATTTACCTGAGTTGAATGCTTCAACCTTAGTAATACAGTCATAAATCAGTACAAATTCCTGTCAGGTATAAAGACCTTTTGATACACATGCCATTGATACTCCTCACCCTGCCCTAGGGTGGGAAGGGAGGTCTGGATGGTGATGGTGATGATGATGATGATGATGATGCATGTGACTGGGAAGGGATGTTTATGAAGCTGGTAAGAATGATATTGTGGTTAAGGTTGTGGTTATTATAAAGGTTGCAGATGGTTGGGTCCCATCATCCCTCTGAGATACTACCATAAGAGTGAAATGGCTATAAGCTTTGTAACTTGCCAATCACTCTCAACCAGGAAACTCAGGCACAAGTAAACATAGTCAAAGTCCAAGCTGAAATTCACACAGTTACAAATTTTATTACACATCTCATATTTTTCCTCCCAGTAGTTTTCAGCAACTGTTGAAAAGCAATTTGCTGGTTTTTGCACTTGGTTTAGCTTCCAGTCCAAAACCAGCTGAACCATGCCCAACTTCAGTAAGGGAATTCCTTATGAGGAAGTAAGGTGTCATCTGATCTGATGAGACAGTTTTCCCATACTGTATTACACTGTATGAGAATTTTCCACCAATGTCACAAAGTAATGCGTAATAGTACCATAATTAATTAGTTTTATTTCCTCCCTAAGCAGCTGAATAGGATAATGAAGCAGTGGACCTCCTGAAATAATGGACCCATATTATTGTAAAAAATCTATCAATCAAATGATGTCATGTTTCCTCTTAAGAAATCCCCATACTAAGGTTAG
>JAGKTI010005488.1:32644-44795 GCA_018397915.1 Birgus latro | reverse complement strand
ATTACTCCCAAACACTTTCTCTAACAATCCTGTGAACTACTCTACAAGTGCTTTGTATAATGCACAACGTACCCCGCTGCATCACAGAGGGTGGCGCCAGCAGAGGCATAAGGCTACATGGGCTTAATGCATCAATATAGTACATCAATATAAGATCCCTGGCACTAATAAAAGTAATCGCTAAAGGCAGAAAGTTGGCTGAATCGAGTCAGGTTCATGTCACTCTACCTCTGAAATCTTCGAGGTTACCGATAGTGTAGAGCATCTGTGAGCTTGCGAACCGATTTTGGATTTTTTGGGTGGGTAAATGGGCTTAATAGATCAATATAAGATTCCTGGCACTAATATAAGTAATAACCTAAGCCAGAAAGTCGGCTGAATCGAGTCAGGTTGGAGCTAATCGACCTCTGAAATCTTCAAGGCTACGGACAGATCAGAGCGGCTGTGAGCCTGCTAAGACTCACTCGCGTCCCGTGACCCTAAATCAATGTTGCAAGCGTAGCGGAGAAATGCCTGAAGTTAGCGAGATACGATATTACCTTCCATTTTACTTCGGTTGCTTGCAGTGACTTCTCAGTGCTGCAGGACGAAGAGCTACGTCACCGGCGTTTTTGAAGGGGACGCAGAAATACTTCGCTAGACTGGTAGAAACAAACGATTGATAAAGTAAAAAACTATGTGGCCACTTGCACGAATAAGAATGAACTACATATGATTTAAAATCAATGTCGAAACAACTCACCGGCATCAAATGAGTCTCACCAAACTAGTATGATTTATGTTTAACTAAAACCAAGTGAATTAAATTTTATGCAGTATGAAGTCACTGGTTTTCAGAATTTGATTATTTTGCAGACAATACTGCAATCATTTGTCCCTTATTTTTTAGTTTCTAATAAGTTAGAACAAGTGTCCTTAAAGAAACTTTCGGATTAATAATATAGATGTTACCGCAAGTGCAAATGAAACAAAATTCATCTGGGATCATAGTAGCTATTTAAATCTCCCAATTCTCTGCTTGTGGTAGCCGGATTCTGTCTTCGCCTTCACATATGCAAAGATTATGTAAAATCTTGGTTACAGCGTAAGAAAACACTGTGAAATATCGTGCGAAATTGCTTAATGCAGCATTACACCTTGATTAATCATATTCATTCATTACCGTATCATATTGACGGTCACAAGCTTTGACGCTAAACAGTAAATGATGATACAAAAAATAGCCAAAAGGTGTCTGACGCAACAAAAGAAACATAAGATACCACATATGAATGTGTGATCATCCCTAAACATCGATAATTATAGGAAAGTAGAAAAAAAAAGTTTTAAATTTTCTGCTGACTCTTGTCAGTTCAAGCGTGCTGATTCTGAGTCTGATAACCATATACCTTTAGCACGCATCAGTTTTGTTTAAAGACTTCGAAAACCTTCATGGCTCAAAACACGGAAATATAATATGAAAAATAAAGAGAGCATTCAAAATTAGTCTTTTTCACTTGGCATTGATCCATAAACTCTATAATTTATAATATCTAATCCCAATTAATACTGAACAATCAATCTGGAATGATTTTGTGTACTTATTGGTATTTTCCTTCTCGTGCGTGCGATACTTCTGGTTAGTCACGCATCAGATTCCAGCAAGAATTGACTAGCGTGCTGGGCTCCATTTCAACCAACTCTCCATTCCTGATGTGTCTAGTGGAACCTCTCTCCCTGTTCATCACTGACCGCCCCGACATTCTCTGGGAAAAAGGAAAGATGGGAATGCAGAAAATGTACAGCAGTTTCAGTGACATGTTCCAACCTAGACGTTGGTAACACTTGATAAATTCATCTGCTAAAACATCATGTCTGTTCTGTCTGTGCTTTTCCCAGAAGACCACTGCACACTCCCTTAAATGCGCACCAAGCTGCTGACTCAGTTTCATCCATCATTGCTTGAAAACCATTGTCAAAAATGAGATGAATTTGAGAAGTTTTACATTTTCTGGGCATCGTTGCTTCAGTGCGGTTAGTAACACCTCCAAAGAGAGAGTAAAATGTAGAATATTCGAGCTGACTTGGAAATTTACATAAAGTAGGATACACACGAATAAGAGAAACAATACATCTTACGCAGACTATACAGTATTTGACACTGTTACAATGAAAAACCTCACCGACACGACTGCATACAATTGGTGGGTCACACAGTACAATGAGTGTGATTTTCAAGATCTTCGTATGAAATCACCCCTAAAAATGCTATCCTCATTTTTCCTCCACTGCTGTACAGTCAATTATTAGTCCGAATAAAGGAAGAAACTATTTACTGAATGGTTCTAACTCCCTACCTATTTATGCAGCATATGGTGTTAAACACAGGTGCGAGACACTGGGTGAGGCATGAGGCGGTGTTGATAAGTGAATTTACTGTCAGGTAAACCTGACGTTACTGTCTCGTTGACAGCCAGCTTGTAGGAGTAAGTGAAACGGGCAAATTGCAGGTCACCAGGTCATTGGAGCTTTTACAATCAGCAGAATCTTGGTTGGAATGAAAAGACAGGCCTGGTGACAAACATGCTTGGTGACAGGCAGGCTTAGCAAGAGGCAGTCTTGGTGAGAGACAGGCTCAGTGACAGACAGGCTCAGTGACAGACAGGCTCAGTGACAGACAGGCTCAGTGACAGACAGGCCTGGTGACAGACAGGCTCGATGACTGACAGGCTCAGTGACAGACAGGCTCGGTGACAGACTCGGTGATAGAAAAGCCTGGTGACAGATGGCAGAAAGATGGTACACAAGCCTTGCAGTAGGTGGGAGACAGCTTCTGGATTTGACAGCAGACGGACTTCATAGCAGGTGGTAGACAGCTATTCAACTTGACGGTAAACAGGCTTGACAGGCTTGAGGGAAGGCGTGTTCTTAACCTCGCTGCCAGCAAAATCCATAAATAAATCACCAGGAATCCAGGTTATTCTTAAAGACACCGTAATACTACTGGATATTTTACTGGGAGAGAGTTGTGTTACATTCACAGAGTCTAATATTTCTGTCCCTCATAAAATCATTCGGAGAGAGTTAAGTGGGCTTCCGTTTTTACCCAGTGCCACCGTTATGCTGAGTTTAGAAACTGTCATTTGTGTATACATGAAACAATCTTCTCAGCATTCCTTTCCTGAGGTTGCAGATTCTGGCCAAAGGCAGCAACCACTGCCAGTTCATTGCATTCTGGCAGCGTGACGACTAAGCAACAAACATCTGCCCACTTACAGAACTAACTCCTACCGTAAGATAGAAAGTAAATGAAACAAATGACGAAATCTCCGGAATGTTCCTCATTTCTCCTGATATAAACATTGCCCTAATCTTACTGGTATTGTCAGAAAAAATATATATAATCATATAAATTCCGTTTGGAGTTATTCTACTGTTAACACCAAAGTTAAACTGAGTAATAGGAGTCTCTTTAAATGAGTGGGTATATAACATACCCTAACACCTATTCTTTATCCTCATATCATAGCTCGTTCCCCTCAGTTTGGCCAGATCTCTAAGGATACTTAGCTAGATCGTGTCGGAATGACATACAACAGGCTAGCGGTCATTGTTAGGTTTGCGAGGGTCTATCCAAGCGTCCTGATGCAGCTTGAACGAGCTAAGGGGCTGAGTGAACAACGGCACATCCCCTCTCCCTCACAGGATTCAGAGATGCCAGACATTATTTAATTACAATTACTTAAATACAATGAATTACCTCACGAAATTTACAAGGAAGGTCAAACTTAACAAATCTGTTTTATTTTCAGATAAGAACAAGATCAATTATTTATTCTATGTACATTAGGGTATAATTCTTTCTCCCACTTTTCACGTCACCACATTGAGCATGGAATATTCGGTCCTTCGAACCGGATTCGAACCAGTGACCAATAATTATGGGAAATTTATACACAAATTTACATTGTAGTTGTCCACAAAAGGTTAAACGCAGTAGCATTTAACTTATTGATAATAATGATTATTAATAAGGAACTAGAGCAAATGCCTGGGTTAATAACCAACTTGAATTAGCAATAAACATTCTCTGGAATTTTCCTCTGCTTTCAACAGGGACAACTATTTTAATCTAGACCATTTTACTGGTAACTACACAATACTTTGTTCTAAGGGAAAATAATTTCCATAGGTATAACAGTATCATAGATGTTTATTTATTTTTTTAGTCATTTTGTATAATAAGACATTTTTATTTTTTGTTTTTGTTTCGTGTTTTTCTGATGCATTGAAATTCATCATCTTTTTATGAGTATCATCTATTTTTCCCCACAATTCATTTTTCAAATGTTTCGACAACTTTCAATAATCTTCTTTTTATGTAAATACACATGTGTTTGTAGTAAAGGAAAAATGTATTAACTGCCGATTGAAACAACGGTGACAATGCAGGGGGGTGCTGTCCTGTACTTATTTTTACATGCAGTTTGTACAACGTGTGGATTAAAATAAGGATAGTAATTACTGTGCACTGCTCTTGATATTGTAATCAGTCATAACTATAACATGTGCTGTATATAAAAGATAATGATGCTACCAAACTATGTATTTATATTACGAAGTGAAATGCAATGAAATACAGCGTCTATCATTGCCACCACCACCACCACCACCACCACCACCACTACTCTTACTACTGATAATATCACCCCTTCACATATGCCACCACTGGGATTATGTGGCTCTTACATAGGGATGCTTCTCTTACAACGCTGTAGTATTATTCCGTAATTCTTTCACACTGACACGCAGATCACACGAACTGGTATGCAGTTCCCATGTTTTCTCGGAATGCACAGAAAGAAACCGCACATTATTTATCTTTCTGAGAACGAAAATCAGAAGAGAAGGAGTTATTTATGATGTAGTCCACCTGTGTCTTCCAAGGGTGTGTGTACATATGGGTAGGGCTCTTTTATCCGTGAGACAAGGTGAGCCTCAAAAGAATGAAGCATATAGTGAGTGGATGGGAAGTAGAGACATGAAGGAATTTCGAGACGGAATTAAGGGTTATAATTATGTAGAGGGGAGTAGGGAGGTGAAAAGATTAGTATGAGAGAACAAAAAAGATAGTGGATGAGGATTTTGGAAGGATTTTGAGTGTAAACTGGAAGGAATGTAAGAAAACGTTCTGGAAGGAGGTTAAGAGAATAGGACAGGGTGATAAGAAGATAGTGAAGGAGTGAGAGATAAAAATGGCAAATTGCTGTTGGAGAGGGGAGAAAAAGTGAGCAGATGGTGAGAACACTATGGCATTTTTAAACACTGAGAATGAAAGTAATGCTAGTATAAAGGGCTGGGAGAAGGAGGGAGATGAGAAGGGAGGAAGAGATCAGTAGGATAGAAGTAGTGGAGGCAATGAAGAGTGTGAAAATAGGGAAGCTCCAGGAATTGATGGAGCGTGTGGTGAAATTCTTGAGCAAGGGGGAGAAATAGCAGTAGAATGGATGTGGACGATGTGCAGACTGACCTGGGAGGAAGGTAGAGTCGCGGAGTATTGGAAGTCAGATACAACTGTTCTGATGTACAAAGGAGAATGGGAAACAGAAGTGTGTGGCAATCACAGAGGCATTTGTCCTCTTAGCGTAATAGGAAAAGTACGAGTATATGGTAGGATACTTACTGACAGAGTTACATAAATAACAGTGGAATTATTACTGTAACTGAAAAGGAATAGCGAGTTTTGAGGAAGGGACGAGATCGTGTAGATCAGATATTCATTCTAAGGTGTTTATTGGACAAAGTTCTAGAGAAGAAGTTGTAGGCTGCCCTATTGAATCTGGAGAAAGCAAATGACAATGTGGATAGACATGGAATTGCAGGGTGTCCAGGGAGGAAGGGTCAAAACTCTGGAAATTAACAAATGAGGGAATTCTAAGCAAAAAATGTTATATGAAAGTGTGTCCAAATCTCAACCACTGATGACGTTATGGACAAATTATGAAGGAGACTATTTTAACCCATAAGGTCATCAGTAACTGTAGCTCTGTAACGGTCGAGATTTGTACGAATGTTCATATAACATTTTTTGCTTAGAATTTCCTCATCTAACAATTCCCAAAGTTTTGACCCTTCCTCCCGGGACAACTTCCATATACTCATAGATGGGAAGCTGTTGTTGAACGTCGTGAAGATTATGTATGAGGGCACTAGGGCGGTAGTCTGTGTGTATGGTGAACTGAGCGACTTTATCTGAATGTTGGATAGAAACAGGAATGTGTCATTTCTCCATAGTTGTTCACTTTGTATATGGATGGAGTTATAAAAGCGATACAAGGTGGGGCAGTGGATGATGGAGTGGCCCTGACGAGAAAGGGCAGCGTTTGGAAACTTCCTGTTCTCTTGCTTGCAGATGGTATTGTATTGATAGGTGAAGATGATGGGGAACTGCAAGGCTAGGTGAATGAGTTTGGGAGACAGTGTAAGAAACGGAATCTAAAGGTGGTTGTAGGGGAGAGTAAAGTTGTGGCCTTCGAGAGCACTGAAGTCACTCAATGTACACTGAGGCTGGATAGTGAGGAAATGGAAAATGTGAATGTATTTAAGTACTTGGGTAGTGCACTGAATAAGAATGCAACTTTGGAGGATGGAGTGCTTGAAAGGGTACAACAGGGAAGAAGGGTTGCTGGGTCATTGAATGAAATGATATGAAACAGGGATGTGAGCATGGAAGTATGAATCGTTTTGTGATATCCACTCTAACGTATGGAACCGAACCTTGGACCCTGTTGAAAGGACACAAGTCAAGAGTGAGAACAGTGGAAATGAGTTACGTGAAAGGAGCATGTGAAGTTACATGAAGAGACATTCTGACAAATTAGGAAGTAAAGGAGCATTATGGTGTGGATGTGGATGTGATAGAAAGGGTTAGGAGAAATACACTGAGGTAGTTTAGTCATGCGGAGAGGATGGAGAGTGAGAGACAATCTAGAAGAATGTGTGTGAATGAGGTGGAGAGGGGGAGAAGGAGGGAAAGATCGAGAATGAGATGAAGGGATGGAATGGACAGGTATACGGGAAAGAGGGGTGTAACTTGGGGGGATGGCATCGAAATGACAGGGGATAGGGAGATATGGAGGCGATTTGTTTGTGGCCAACTCTTAGGGGACTAGAACGTCTGTCTATAGATAGATAGACGAAAAAGCTTTCAACAAGAACTTTAACAACAAAAACGTAATTAAGAACTCACCGCTCTTGTATATCTGGCACCTCATGTGGGGGGTATATTAATGCCTGAAATTTGGCACACATAAACACACCCAAGTATAATAATCAGACGAACCCTACTGGTCAATATCAAGCCACCAATGTTTCTTCCATAAGCACGCCGTACCAACAACAGTCCCCGCCGCGTAAATCAAACCTCCCTCTCAGTTACCCACTCCATTATTCAATACTCGTCCACGACACCACTCCGCCAACAACCAGTTACCTCTCCCATCCGCTCACCCTGCTAATTGAACCTGTACCCTTATGCTGCCGAGATTTATGAAAGTACCTGTTTTAGCCCTTTGACCAAAACCCAACTTACGAAGAAGATTTATCAACATTTCTTTTGCTTAGGTTTGACAATTTGTATTTTGTATAGTAAAAAGACCTCTTAAACTGGCGGGGTTAGTATGTAATTTTATTCTGGATAACAAAGACCCCTCTTAGTAAGAAGGTTAATGAAGACTATGTTTAACCCTCAGCTCGAAATTTGTACTAAGCAGACTGAAATCACCTGGAGACAGAAAGAATACAACTGCTGAAGGGGTTAGCAGCACGCACGCTATAATGCTTACACAATGAGCTCCAATTAAGGTTAGGGGGAAAGAAAAGCGTACCGATTGCTCTAACTGCCTCACCTCACGCGAGGCTAACAGTAATTGACAGTAATGGAGGGGCCGGTATTGCTTTGGTTAGAATATCCAACTCGCATCGATAATAAGTATAAATGTATCAGATATAGGAGCTGATATCCTTCTGTTAGTGACTTGTCTCATGGTTTAGCGTGGTTTGTGTCGCTAAACTCCCCTAAGTTTACAGGAATGAAGCACCTCGTGTTCGAAAACCATTAGTGAGAGACAAGTATACGAGGCAGTACCCAGAGAAGCTCCCGCATCTAAAAATCCAAATTCGATTCTCAGCCCTTCCGCTGCCACGGACGCAAACGCGTATTTTATTCACGCAGAATCCAGACGAATTTATACAAGCGGGGAAAACTGAAGTATTGCTAAGGTTAACGGAGGCTGTTTTGGACAGGGTTGGAAAAAATCGCTGATTAAAAAAAAAAAAAAAAAAAAATCGTTTTTATTTAAATAGGATTTTTATGATTTAAATATATATATATACATTTTTACTTTTCTGAAGACATTTTCTTGTACTAAACCTTTGCCAATGTCTTGGGAAACCATATTTTGGTATCAGTTTTAGGAATTCATTCAAAAGAGTACCATACTGGGTCTTTTTTCCTCCCATTTGCTGCAGTTCGTCCATTCGCCATGATTATATATCCAAGTTCAAATAAACAAACTTACAAACTCACAAAGTTATTATGTGATACCGACTTATATTTTGTCATATTTGGATCACAATCATTAGACTGGATCGTTACTGTGTGTTCAAAGAAGAGTTGACCTCATATGTCAACAATGAACATCTATCTATTGCCCGACACCCTATTCCCGCCAAGGGTGGCCGCAGACAAAACGCCTCCAAGTCGCTCTGTCACCCACCATTTGACTGCCCTCCCCCCAGCTCACTCCCCCCTCCCTCATATACCTCTCAACTCCGTCCCTCCACCTCATCCTCGGTCTCCCCCTTCCTCTCCCATTTATTGTTATTATCAACTAAAGAGCCTTCTTTCCTGTGTTTAACTTCTGAATATTTGTCTTGTAACAGAAAGCAGTGGTTCACGGGTGCCTGACTTGATACAGGATCAGTACATGAAGAGTACAGGACAAACAGACTTGATGCATCTGTTCAATACACATCGATTTTTATCTTCTGTTTTACTCTACTGTATAATAAAATCCATTTTGATTTAAATAATTTTTTTTTACCCTGATTTAAATGATTTAAATCACGTGATTTAAATCATTTGATTTAAATCAAAACAACCCTGGTTTTGAATAATCTGAATATTAAAATTTCCATCAGAACAAAATCATCTTGAGGTAGACTGATTAATAACACTTCTATGTACAGCTGGACACAATGAAAGGGATGTACTACAAGATGGAAAGCAGCCAGAATTACGACGCTTCCATTTCGGAAATCCACACATAGACCTGCTGCTATGTATGTACCCAAACCGGTGACGGTGGTTTGGAAAAATATATGCGGAAAGTCGCCGTATAAAGCCCCCATATAAAGGTGCTTAACTGACTCGATGTATTCATATATTTTCCCATACGACAGGATTCATATAATACCCCAACAGAGAGAGAGAGAGAGCACCTGAGTCAACGCTTCAAAACCACAACACCTGTACTGTACAATGCTGTGGATTATCCTGTATTTTTTACTGTCGGAAAGAAAGAGAGAGAGAGAGAGTTCAGCATTACAGATGGCTGAAATGTTAGTGATGGATATGATCAGGGAGTTTATACTGCCAGATTAGTTTACAATCCACTTTGCCACCCATGACAAACAATAAATCCTCCCATCTCACTCTGACAGTGTAATAAATCCCTGACGACCTTCTTCTCTCACTCATATTCATTTTTAGTTTTTTCATCATCATCTGCCCTTCAAAATTTCGCCAGAATTTTCCACCTGTTCCACACTTACAACCCCGAGATTTGAATGGTTAATGTGTCTTTTCTCTCCATTCGCCTTATCATCTGACATTTCCACTCTCCCTTCAAACCCTTCTGTCTATCCTGTTCATCCAGTTATTTTATTGGGAGGGATTAGTTTCCGAAATAAATCCCCCTGCACCGTCATAAAGGCTGTACTGAAATTGTTGCACACACACACACACACACACACACACAAAACATCCTGTAACCAGTTCACTACAGTAATTTTTCTTATAACATTACTTCTACCTCCGTGCAATAATACTCACCAAAGGAGACACTTTTCCATTCAGGATCTGCCTAGTATTTAACCAAGCGACCTACTCGTATTGCAGTTACCTTGTTATCTTCTTTCCTTATGCTCACTAACTGTGTGTTTACCTGAGCAGAAATGAAATGTCTGGTAACAAGAATATATTATAAATGAAGTCCTTTGGCTGAAGAAGTCAAGCAATGAATAAGTTGAGGTAATCAAGGCACACTTTGTGAGGTGGAGGTTTTTACTGAGCGAAACGATGTTAAGTGGTAAAATTTCCACTTCACAAGGTCTGTTTGTATTACGCCATTGTCGGTATTATTTGCCTTATAATTTTCGCTGAATACGTTAGTTGTTCAGTCAGTTCATTTACAGGATGACTATAGAACGCCTCAGTGGGATTGGCTACCTTGCTTACATTCGATCCAGTGAGGTACAGTATATGGAGGGCTTTGTATCATGTAATGTTACCTGTGAGACCACGCTGGTTATATCAACCCATAAATGCTGTGGACTACAATTAACTAGCCTCGAATGGGATGAAATGGTATTAGCTGTAAATCACCTTAACAAAACTGCGGTGAGGAACAGTGTGAAGAGTCAGAGGGAAACCAAAATAGTGGATGAAGCCAAATATGAATCAGCACAGTAATAAAAAAGACTCATTATGTGTTGTGCGGAGTCGATGAAACTAAGGATCTGATTCCCGCTGCCACCAAAGGCTTCGTAGTACCTTTTTCCCCGAAGCGGTTTGTTTTGCATACAACGACGGGATATTTTACTATGTTATTTATATATTTTAAGTGTCGACATGACTAGCCTCAGTAACTCAAGATGAGGTTTAATATACAAAGAAAATGTCTGAAAAAGGAAACGCCACGAAGTCCACAACCGGCAGTAAAATCCGACTCTAAACCTTTGCAATATTTTTTTTCCTTATACTTCGATGATTCTCTTACTTTTCATTTACTAAAACTTTAGATTCGTGCCGTACTGATCTGTCTGTCAATCTGCGTATCCGTCTGTCTACTAAGCCCGCGCCTGTATGTTCGTCTGCCTGTCTGTAATGCAAACGTAGTGCAGAATATCATGCCAAAACTTTAGAGAGAGATGAACAAACTCCAAAAGCAAAAGCTGTTAAGGACATAATTAGGGTGTGATTTAACCCCGAAAACAACCAGACAAATAAACTGCTACGCCACGGTGTAGTAAAGATATATAAAATTGTCTAGCATTAGCGGATATATTATGCTAGAGTTGTCCCAATCATGAGAGGGTAAGATACGTCACAGCAGTTCAGAATTATCCGTTTTGTGTTCCAAAATGTAAAATCAGGGGGAACAACTCTTCCTTTTATTTTTCCGTACAGTGAGCGAGGATGCCATAAATACAAGGGAGAGTGTGAATACGCGTGAAATAGAAGGTAAACACACGACGTCAGCATCGGTACAACAAAGGACAGGTGTGCTGGTGGAGAGGGAAGGACGGGTCATAAAACTGTGTGTCCGAGTGTGGGAAAGAAAGAATATAAGGGAAAAGGGGAGGAAAGATGCGATAGTTAAGAGGAGTGGGGGAAGAAAGGTAGGGTGAACTAGGACAAAGCACTGACTGAAGGCTGAAAAAAGTAAACAGAAGCGGAAGGAAGGAACCTAGTCGTCTGATGAAGGAAGAAGAGCTTTAAAATCGTTAAGGGGGAGGAGGGATGCAAACAGGTTTCTTCAAAGGAAATGAGGCCATGGAAAAACTGGCTATCATCATCATCATCATCGTCGTCACCATCAACTACAAAGTCATCGTCATCGTCGATATAATTTTCATGCAACATCATCAACTCGTCATTATCATCATATCATCATAATCATCATCAGTACTGTCAATATCACCATAGTTAATGACACCATAACCCGATCTTCCAGTTAAATAGGAAAGAATTACTACATGTGGAGAGGATGGAGAGTGAAAGACTGACAAGGAGAGTGTATGTGAGTGAAGTGGAGGGGGGGGAGAGGGAGGGGGAGGCCAAGGATGAGATGGAGGGATGGGGTGAAGAGATATATGAGAGAGGGGGGTG
>JAGKTI010005488.1:0-22624 GCA_018397915.1 Birgus latro | reverse complement strand
AACCATGCAGTGTACATATATATAAGAAAAGATATACTTGGATGAATGATATTACATGTCGCTTTACTGCCTTCATTTTGTTCCAGTTATTTTTCTGGTGCTTTATCATCCCTAATTCTTCATACATTTTACTTATTTATTTTTATATAATTGTGTAAGGGGAAGTGGTGCGTCGTGGAGAAAGAAGTCGATACTGAGTAGCCTTGTCAGCAGGATAAAGTAGGGAGGTATGAAGGTATCCAGGTAGATACGTGGAAACCAGTGTCGCTAATGTGGATGATGTGGGGATTCATGCTATCAATATAAAGTCGTGAGGAGATAGATAGCTCGTTGTGGGTCTAGGTATTTTCTCTGTCTCTCCTGCCCCTAGGTCTTTCCTGTATCGTAGGTGAGGGACAGACGCTCTTGGATTATGGGACTGTATTGTGACACAGTATCGTTGGTGTGCTGGACAGAGTAATGTAGCGCAACAGCTGCCCTTCTACACTATTCTACCTCTTAAGCTTCCTTCTGCCTTCTGTCGTTCTCTCTGGCTCTCTGACTCCCATACCTGACATCAAGGAATAAACACTGCTTGGTGGGGATGTGTGTAAAATCTAGTACTTTTCCACCACATGGGCTAACAGGCTTTCCCCAGTTACCCCACGTGTTTGCTGCATAACGGGATTCTCTATCGTCTGGAAAATGTTTGCTATACATTCTATTTATGCATTCAGGCTGGAGAATGTTAACGTCTTCACCTGAGCACTAGATATGCATGTTGTGCAAGTGGTACCTACTGTGCTATGAGATATACACTAGTGCCTATAATTATTACATATCTATAGCTATTTACATATGACGTTAATGCCTAGAGCCTAGATATAGAAAGTCCAGGAGGTAGTATCAAACAACACTGTATAGGTAATCGACGGCACGAAAAGTTCTGAACACCACGTGACGCTTATGGTGCAGTGAAATAATCCCACTGTATCCTTGATCATGTGAGCAATGTTATTTCAGTCCACAGGCATGATTTGTAGTTTATGCTTGCTGATGCTACGCTACTACATTCAGCTTCAGAGAACATCCTAGCAGTGAAGGGAAGTACCCATTAATGTTTAATAATATCCAGCTCAATCCTGCACCGTCTTTAATCATACTTGGGGTTTCATTCTCTCGGGATCAATCTTGGAAAGATCATATTACATCTCCTGTAAAATCTGCTCCCGAGAGATTAGGTGTGCTAAGCCGACTCCGTACATTCTTTACTCCTGCACAGTTGTTGACTTTATACACGTTTTTTTTCGCCCCTGTGTAGAATACAACTCTCATGTGTGGGGAGGCTCCCCACATACAGTTCTGAACAAGGTGGAGTTAAAGGCTTCTCGTCTCATTAACTCCCCTCCTCTTACTAGCATCCTTTATCCTCTGTCTCTTTGCTGCACTGTTGTGTCTTTATCTCTGTTTTCTCGCTACATCAATGGTCACTCTTCCTCCGAACTATCTGCTTGCACCCCCCCCTCCCCACCACCACCTCTATGACGGGCACGTAGCACCCGTCTGACAACAAACTCTCATTCTTTTTCTGTCCAACTCTCTAATGCAAGAGTTAACCGTTACTCCCAGTCCTTCATTTATGCAACAGGTCAACTCTGGAACTGTCTCCCTCTGTCTGTATTTTCAACTTCCTATGATCTCCAGTCTTCCAAACGCAGTGTGTTCAGGCATCTCGAAATGAACGGATCTTGAATTTGGCTCTCTGTTGTATACAGTAGTCTTTATTTTCCCATGGAAGGAACGGTTTGCTGGCTCCTGGCCTTTGGTTCCTTCTTCCCTGCATAAAATATCTATCAATTTATCTATAGACAGGGAGATAGATAGGTAGTTAGTTAGATAGATATTTACTGCATGAGTGATCAGCAGCCCTTCCACCAACTCTGGCTAAAGTCAGACAAAATCTCTGAGTTATGTTGGAGTCAGGTACAATGATTGAACTTTGACCTAATCCCGTGACCTTGGCCTTTGACTGATTGTTCTTAAAACCGAATGCTTTCATTCTTGCCCTATTTTCAGCCATTCTCCCATGTTTGGTCTATATGAAGTTATTTCTTGTTAATTATGCTCGGGTAACTTTTAACTTAGCCCTGTGACCTTGACCTCTGACCTATTGTTCTAAAAGAGCAACAAGTAGTCTCTGAGAAACTTTTTGTTAACACACACACACACACACACACACACACACACAGTGGTAGCGTTCTCGCTTGCCATCTGGTAGACGGGAGTTCGCGCCTCGCTCAGGCTGCAAAAAGTTTCACTGACGGAGTGGGTGGTTACTGTCCTCCTTGAGCAAGGAGATGGATGTGTGCGTGTGTGAAGGTCACAGCCTTGCTCTTAGATTGGACTATATGAGCTCTAAGCTCCCTTCTGGGAGGGTAAAAAACTGAAGATCACGACCATCAAGTGATCCTGACCGACCTGGTGAATTACGCACACACACACACCCACATCGCTCAGACATAACAACCACTCTCCTTTCGCCAGCTCATGTGTAAAAATATAATTTGACCGAAGTACTTTATTATCTGTCCCCCTTTTTATTAAACAGAGTATTTAATTATTTACTTCTTTATTTATATACCTATATCTATCTATGTGTCTAGGTATTTATCTATCTATATCTATCTATAATTTTCCATTTGCTTTTTGAGCCTGTTTTACAAATTCATTGAGAGTTTCTTATGCTGGAATTTAGTTTATCACTTAAATTCACAACTCCATGTACTGATATTAAGACCATTTTTTTTTAATTACTTTAATTATTTCCCTTCAGCTGGAAATGCCTGGTATCTATTATTAAAATCTGCTTCATCATCTGTCTTGATCTAATGGTTCCCTGAATTACTCACCTGGCAAAATTTTGATCACATATACAGTATAATGCATAATAACTGTAAATAAAATACATATTAAAAAAATTGTGTTGTACAATCACCTTGAAATTTACACACCTTGCATCGGGGCTACTAATGTTATGTAGGAAACTGTGTGACGGAATCTTCACTGTTTAAGTCAGTCTGTGTTCAGCTTGAGGAGAAGGGGCGCCTCCTCTACGTGAATGGTAGGATGTAACTGAGAGCAATTTGATGACCCTTAAATAAAAGGCTGGAATGAGTTGGAATGAGTCGATCTTTCTTCTTCTGCCTAACGGAACTGAGCCACATGAATGAATACAAAGTTGTGGTGGAATGAAAGTTGATGAGCATTAGTTGTGAGGTGGGAATGAGTCTCCTTGGTTACTAATATCAACCCTTCAATATACATACACCTGGGCATCAACTGAGCTAGAAAGGATTAGGTATATGTAACGATTAAAACAAATGCTATAGTATTGGGGAAATCCTGGTGTAGAGGAAAAATAAGGAGGGAATACGGCACGAATTTCCACACTCACAACAAGCTATAACTCAGACAAATCCCACGTACTTTGCTGCTGCTCTACCCGTCGTCTCCCGCTAACGAGCTCCATTATTTATTACTCATGGGAAGCCTTGCATTACTGTCAACGTCGTACTCAGTGACCTCTCACAACCAAGGGAAGCCCATGCATACTGTCAGGCTTCAGTAACAAAGGAATACAGTCACGAATGATCGGTGTGTTGCGCTGACGTCCACAAACAGTACTAAGTCAAAAAACTGTGGCGATGGAAAGTCGATTCTGGGAAGACAATTAACTGGACCATCCCCACAATATGAGTACAAAGTCGTGTTTTCAAGAAATTCGTTGTCTTAAGGTCATATTCCGTCGGTTAAAGAAGCTCCTTAGCACCTCTTCCTGACTCCTTTATTTCTTCCAAAGGTCCGGTAATGTTCTGTGATATTTCTGCACTCTATGGCGATACTGGAAAGATATAAAAGGAATAAGAAAATGTTTCAGGTGAAGCAGAAGATATATCGTTAAGGAAAAGGGTCATTGGAAGCTTCCTTATCCGACGAAAATAAGAGCTTTAGTTGTGATCCGGGAAATGATAGAACAACCCTTGATCAATCTCTGCCTACGTTCTACCTACCTACCCTCTGCCTACCTACCTACCTTCTGCCTACCTTCTACCAATTACAACCCTTAGCGGCCGAGCAGAAACCGGTGTCCTAAGACCAAGGACAAGATAAGGATAGTAAACAATTTGCCTCGCAGTACCACGAGCTCAGAAGCACACTGTACAACTTCAAGATCAAAGCCATTAGTACTGATGCTAATCGATAGGGATTTATGGCTGTCTGTAGCAGATAATCAATTTGTATTAAGTCCAAAATCATATTTCTTCTAAAATACGACCTTCATTTGTTGGTTTACGGTCAGGTCTCAATCTATACTGCTGGGTGAACAAGGACATTGGGAAATAACTGAGTCCACGAGTTAGATAGGCCAGAGAATCAAACTCATATTCTTGCAGTTGGGAGCTAACCTTTCTCCTTCTCTAGCTCCGAGTCGACCGCTCAACCAATACTTGTTTAGCCTCGACACTGATGACTCGAGGAGTAATAAAGGAAGCCGACGAAGCCAGAACACATTACCGTATACAGTCGTGGTACATTACTGTGCCAAATATTTCACCACTTCTGCATCTCACTGTACTCTGCTACCGAATCTACTTTGAGAATGATTCTATATGCGTTCTGCCTAGAAAAAAAGATTCCTTGGCGTACTGTTATAGAAAGGAATAACAGACATATAAGTTTGAAGCAGAAACAGTGATATAACAGGTATCATGACGCTGACTCACCAAACACAGGTGCAGGCTGCCCACGAGGACCCCATTTTCTTCCAAGATGACACCACCCTATTGCACACACCTCACAACGAGTACGTAGTCTGACCCAGTAAATAAAGAGGCAAACTAGGCAGATTTACATTCGTCCCCAGCACACCTTGAATTTTTTTTTTGTACTGTTTTAACTCTAATTTGACCTAAAACTACCTCCTCTCAATCTGCTGAGCTGTTACAAAAGATGAACAATAGAATATGGTGTCACATATGAAGAAATACAGTGGAACAGATGTTAGCGCTGTAGTATCATCGCCGTTGCCTAGATCTACCTCCCTTGGAAGGACCGGGCCATATAAGGGTCCGCCAGTACCATTATCTTTTCCTGCCAATGACCTACTTGGACTAAACTGCAAAAGGACGAAAAGTGAATAGAGTATAGTAATATCTTGCTGAGCGCCACTGGGACAATTTTATCTTTTTCCATAAACGTGGTGGAATAAAAACTGGTATTTCTGGCTATGAGACTAGGCGCATAGATTAGTTATGATAGTCGCATAGTAGTAGTAGTAGTAGTAGTAGTAGTAGTAGTAGTAGTAGTAGTAGTAGTAGTAGTAGTAGTAGTAGTAGTAGTAGTAGTAGTAGTAGTAATAATAATAATAATAATAATAATAATAATAATAAGTCAAGGAATAAATAGGTTGCGGCCACACTTGCTCTAAACATGTGATCGACAAGATGAAACGAAGCACCGGGTGAAAGCCGCTGCTATATCCGAGTCTGGAGTCTGAACGTTGGACGGACCCCTGAGCCTCGTTTCCTCTTGACGATCACATGTCCGGAGCAAGTGTGGCCGCACCCTTGTACAGTGCATCACCCTCATCTGCCATCTATCTAAGGGCCGAATATTTAAAACTGCCCTATGACTATGACCGTCGACAAAATACCTTCAAAATCCAATTACGTCATTCTTGTGTAACCCTTAATTCAGAACTGAGTTAACTTTTCCTAGTGACCAGAACCATTAACCTTCCTCTGTGACCCATGACGACTGACTGTTCTTAAAAAACGAATCTCTTTATCTTTCTTTTGACCTAAACAATTATACAAAGTAACAAAAAATACTGTTTCAGTATACCTTGCCAGGTGACATTGACTTTTGACTTACTCTTTTCAAAACAACAGGTCAGCATCGCGAATGATACTTATCCGCAAACCTTAATCCAAGTAAAATAAACACCGCTTAAATTATTCTCTCCACACGCAGCCTCACCAGCCTAACTTTTCACTGACTGTATCCAAAACTTAATCCCTTCGTTATTGCCTGCCTCTTAACTCTCCCGCTGGGTTTGGCTCAGTTCAGGTCCAAATTGAGCTGACCTTGTCGTGTGACCTCAGTATTTGGCCCTTCCCTGTAACGCTGACCCTTGACTAATTCTTTTCAAAATCGAATCCGTTTATTCTTGCCTTATAATTTACCCATCCACGGAGTTTGGTCAAATTCGGATGAAAATTGATTAACTTGACTTTGACCTTTGACTCATTCCTCCCCCAAACACTATGAGCGATAAGAGTACTTCATGATGACAGTCCTTTCACCAAATTTCGGTAAATCCAATTAAAACTGTTCGAGTTATTATCCTCTCTCTCTCTCTCTCTCTCTCTCTCTCTCTCTCTCTCTCTCTCTCTCTCTCTCACACCCACACACACACACACACACACACACAAACACACACATACGATTCTCACTCTGTCCTTGCCCGGTAACTTTCACCTCTGACTGTTGTGAAATCATACTTTATTCTTGATTATCCCTCAACCTTTCTCCCTGGCTTGGTCTAAATTGGGTCAACACTGGCAAAAGCGGGTGTGGTGATGGTGATGAGAGAACTACATCACCTGGACGGGGAATACCCTCCTTGTCCCGGCTAATCTGAGTGAGCCACAACCGACAGTCAATTGGTCATCTCAGATCGGTCCATCGGAAATCTCAAAAAAGACCTGCACTTTTACTCTGACCAGCTCTAGGGTGACCCATCAGGCATCAGGCGACAGAAATTACCATCCTGATTTGAGTCGTCACAGAGATCTGACTCTTCTCAGAATTAACTCTCATCTTACACCTCACCAGGCAGTATCAAAATTCTCCCGCCACACTCATGCACCTGGAGACAGCCATGGATGTCATCTCATGTCCCCTGCTGCAACAGTGGCGCCTGAAGTAGGGTAAATGATCGTGGACAGTGTTATATGCACAGAAAAGCTGTCCCTGTTTGGTGAGTCATCTTGCATATATTATCGCCAAAGAGGTGTCCCAATTTGGCAAGCCAGCTCTGACATATTATCGCTCAAATGTTTCCACTTCTGAGCATCACGCCTCCTGATACCTATACCCGAACCCTCGGTCTCACTCGTACAGGCTTCAACATCGGACGCTTGTGGTCGATAGTTAGTGAAGCAATATACTACTTAAAAGGACACGAGTTCAATCGCAGACTTAGGAAGGGAACAGCTTGATGATCAGAATTTCGTTCAAGCTTAGCTGACTAATCATCCACAACACTCAAAGAAGTGCCATCAAAACAATTCCATCACATTAGCTCTGAATGAAAGAGAGCTTTAGCATGTATCGAATAAGGACGGTAGGTATTAGTGCAAAGGCAGCGACATGTGTAGTTGAATAGCGCTTAGGAAGAGTGTTCGGCTTTAGGGAGTGGACTATGAATTCTGTTTACGGATCCAGACACATTAAAAACCCTGCTCACATTAACTGTTACGTAATTCAAGCACACTTCATTTCCCTCTAGAAAACCACCGCAGTAAATCCATAAGTGAGGCTAATATACGCTAACTCACTTCAGATAACATGTAGGTAAAGCAGTCCCCCCCCATACAGCGCCCCATCACCTCTCCATAATTTCCTGCGTTATTACCCACTCCAGTTTTCACCACTTACTCATTCTAGCTGACCACAACACTCCATCAGCTGCCTACCCCTTTCATCCACCCATTTTCCCTACATTTTGTGTGTCTTTGTGTAGACTGTAAAGAGTCTCCTGCGGAACTACTGTAGCTTAAATGAGGGAAAGCTTCGATCGCAAAATTCCCACAACAAAGAGAGAGCCAACTAGCAATTGTACTTAAACATTCTGTCGAGGTGCTCAACTCTCTGACGAGCACACATCACGCGAGGACCTGGGTACGCGGAGTAAACAAACTGAACAAAACACAGTACTTCTGTTTGTCCTAAGACTGCTAATTACAGTCAGTGTACAGGACGCCCAACACTGACCGACCACCACTTCATGATGTTAGGATGAGAAAAAAGAATACCGATGTTAAAAAAATAAAAAATTGTAACGAGTAGAACTGATATAGGAAAAGTAACAGTACGTAGAACCATAAGCGATTGTTGTTTTCTGTCAAATGGTACTGGAATTGATTGTTAATTAGGTGCATTAATCCTTTCACTTGAGGTAAAGTTTGTGGTTATGGCAGGATAGGCTCATACTATGTTTATCACTAATTACTATACGCTAACCTTTAAGCAGCAGTCGCTATTACTGTATTTTATGCTTAAGAGAGTGCACGGAAACAAATAACATGACCACCTATAAAAACTAAAGCTGTTCTACAATTTGTTACTTCACTTTTTCATTGGCATTCATTCATATTGTTTTATATAATGTCGAGCTTCCATGGCATAGTTGATACCATACTAGTCTCGAGATTGGTATGCCCCAAGTTTAGGACTTAAAACCTACTTCGTGGCGGGCATTTAAAGCAAGAAGGCAATATGCTTTTTCATACGTTCGCATCCATATTTTCAAATTTCCGGGGTCCACCGACAATAAATACATACTTCAGCAGATAAAGATAACCACTGCAACAGTTCATCTCTCACATGCATCGCTGTCTGCACAAACACCTCTTCCCCATTCGTACGTTGCCAACATGGAGAAGAGTCAAATATGGCCACCACTTCCCCTCCATGGAGAAGGTTGGTTTCTGCAGCGCATCAGATACGGACTGCTATAATTACACTTACGTTCTAAGATTCAGTTTCGAGCAGCGATGAACAGCACACACTACATTCAATAAACAATACTCTTTTTACACTGACTTAACCAACGACTGTCATCATTCCATTGCGGACGTTGAGTTGTAGGAACAAATTAGCACTAGAATATGATGCTTGTCAAGAAGAAATACTATGGAAAAAATGCAGATCTTTCGACCTGTCCTTTTTCTGCCACTGAACTACATGAAATAAGATGCAAAAGGTCTAAAGGCTGGGCAAACTTAGAGGAAAATGGATATAGCAGTCTCAGTGTAAATTAGATCCCTCATAATGAAAGCTGCGTGACAAGAAAAGTTCCCTGCCACACGGCGTCATTATCAGGAATTAATTCTGTTCAGAGTTTGCCCAGAACAAATTCATCCCTCATCTCACCAGTAAGGAATAACAGCATACAAGAAGTTGCCCGCCTTACTGCACTAATATGGCGAATGTGAAGTGAGAAATTATGTGGAATTAGGGACATATGTTATACGGTGACTCAGAGAGGAAGAAAGACGAGGGGAGGAAGACTGGCAAGGAGAGTTACTTGTTGCGGCAGTGCGAGAAGTGATCAAGTAATACAGTTAAGAAAAAGGAAAGCAGCTGTAAGGCGAAGTGCTTCCTCTCTTAAGTAACAGATAATTCGCCACTGTCTTGAATGAGTATTTAGATTATTTACGAATGGTCTGTCGTAATAGGCCACTCGAACATAGGATTCATCAGTAGAAGTGATTTCCGTACCTGACAATGAGGGTCAATTAACGCCTTCAGCACAGTGCGGTCTTACATGTTTTGTTCTTGCTGCCTCTGGAATATTTTACTCACCTCAGGAGAGAGTTATTCCAGGTGGAGAGGGAAACGTAGCCGACACCACCTCCTCCACCATTCTGGTTATCGCCTGCGCTGAATAGAGACGTTTTGACGTCTTTAGGCTGACGGGGTTAAGGGCTGTAGTCTTAAACTTTGGGAAAGCGTTCACCTTGCCCTATCCCTATCTTTTGGTAGTCTTAAAAGGATAGCGTTCCCTTGGGAACAGGAAAGGATTACCTTGGCACAGTGTATTGGTCCAGTACACTACGCTGAGGTAATCCTCTCCCGTTCCCCTGGCCAAAAGATACGGGTAGGGCAAGATGAACGCATTCCCACTGTTTAAGACTCCGGCCCTAAGACTCAAAGACATATAGCAACCTCTGTCTCACAACCTCTTTTCTTTATCATTTGCAGCTACGAAACTAACTTGTTGTAAGGAAGGAGGAGGAGGAGGAGGAGGAGGAGGAGGAGGAGGAGGAGGAGGATACTAACGCCAGTAGACTACACGAGTGACATGAAGCCTGACACTCAGTTAAGTCCCAACCTTCCTCCTAAAATACGAAACACATCGCCCGGCTCTGCATCCAGCTCGTAATTAGTACTACCGGGTGAACAGGGACTATAAGAGGAAATAAACTGTGATAAAAGTATAGCAAAGCGAAGATCAAACTAAGATTTTTTCACTTGTGGCTTGGCCGTGAGCAAACCTGTGACAATAGGCGGCAAAATACTTGGTTTCAAAAATCTGTGAAAATCGTTATAGTATGGATGGAAAGCATAGTCTTCTACAGGTATTGCAACCATTAGTTACTTTAAGCTGGACAACGTTTTATGCAAGCGAGCTGACCCCAGACGATGTTATTCAGTTTAGGAGTAACTTTTGGACACAGTAAGGTTATTCAAAGCTTCCATTAACTCTTTCTCTACGAGGTGACTCTTGTAAGCTATCGTCTGGTGGTGGCAAGAAAAACGAGAGGTTGTTCATTTAAGTTCACCGTTTTTTATCAACTCTCACTTTTTTTTTTTTTCGTGTAAACAAGAAAGAACAAAAAACTTCAAACTAACAAAACTGACCCTTGCAAAAAAAAAAATATATATATACCTGAACGGGGCTGCATGTCAATTGTAATCGGGCAGGGGTACTGTTATAATGAAATTGGTGGGAAAATTATCCAGGCCTATCGATTTTGTGTCTTGATACACTAGTCAGCCTCCATTTTCTGTTGCTTTCGTCCCACCTCCGTCTCAGTGATCCTCTTCGGCTCTCAGTGATCCTCTTCGTCCTTCGTTTATTCCTCTCGTAATTTTTAGTTCTTTTTTTATTCTCAATCTCTCTCTGCCCCCCCCCCCTTCTCTCTCTCTCATATCTGCACATTAGTCCTCCCGTTCAAATTCGTACCCCGTTTTCCCCTGCCCTCACTCCTCCCTCTGTCAACATTCCCCACCTCTTCTTTCTCTTCCCTCCCTCTCCTCTTTCATCTCTCTCTCTCTCTCTCTCTCTCTCTCTCTCTCTCTCTCACTCACTCACTTTCTTCCGTATCCTGTAATTCGTCCTCTCAACCTCTCCTGTTCCTCTCTGCTTCCCGGTTTTGCTATTCTTTTATTTCTTTTTGCTGTTTATTTCATTCCTATATACCTTATCACTGTGTTTCGTGATAACCATTTTACAGCTGAGAGAGAGAGAGAGAGAGAGAGAGAGAGAGAGAGAGAGAGAGAGAGAGAGAGAGAGAGAGAGAGAGAGAGAGAGAGAGAGAGAGAGAGAGAGAGAGAGAGAGGAATACCAGCAGAGTAGGTTCTTAAATCGAAGTCATACCTCACAGGACGAGGAGTCAGACAATATAGAGGAAGACTGAGAGACACCGTTGATACAGAGGCTGATGAAAAAATAAAAAAAATCTTGCCAGTCTCATCATTCAAAAATATTCACTGATTCTGTTCTACGTCTCTCTCTCTCTCTCTCTCTCTCTCTCTCTCTCTCTCTCTCTCTCTCTCTCTCTCTCTCTCTTTGTTTTTTTCTCTTTCTTATCTCTCTTTTTTCTTCTCTTATTTTGGTGGGGAAAAAGGTGATGATGATGATGATGATGATGATGATGATGATGATGATGATGATGATGATGATGATATTCCCTTCTGACATTTCATCAACATACTCATTTTCATCGTGCTTGTTATTAGGTCAGCTGCAGAATCGGATCATTCCACAGGAGGGAGAGTGATAACTAAATTCAACTCATCCCCATGCTGTCGAAGTATGATCGTAGAAGGGGTGTTTGTAGAGAGAGTGATGCGTGTGATCCTCGAAGCGCTGTATTGGATATGTCTGTGTATTTCAGAATCTGTTTATGCCTTACATATACATAAACTGACCAGGTGCAAACTGCAGGTATCTGAAAAGACCAACAGCAACGCACTTTAAATGCCTACTAGGGGTTGGGTTCGAACCACAGAGTCGAGGTACCGCAAGCGCATCGCAAGACGCGTATGCTACCAAACCAGTCAACATAAATGTCTCAGAAATAAATCTTGCATCGAGGGTGACGCCCAGCAGCAAGAATGAAGTATATTTTCGTGACTGTTTTCTTTCCTCAGTTACTTTTAGTTCTCTCTCAAGCTTATAGCTTATAGATAATTGTATTATATAATGTAGCTTTTCCTTTTCAGTCTTTCCTATGAAATTTCCATGTCAGTTTTTCCATGGTGCTTGGTGGTCTTTCTCACTTTTTCTTGCCAGTTTTGGCTGGAGGATTTGGAGGCGGGGGGAGCCTTCTTGCTTTACTATCCTTATCCTTCAGCATGTAGAGTTAGATCTTGTAGTCATAGTCTACTCTGTAACAAACAGCATCGAAAGGACCATATAGTCTGTTGCTGTTTGCTTTCCTTTGTACTCCTTTGTAAGTTACGTGTTCATTTTCAAACAAAGTAAACATAACGCAAAGCCGCAGGTACTCGTAAGTCTAATGAACAAAGTACAAGAGTGCGTAAAACAGATAACAGTAAGAGAATATGACGGAAAGGCTTCACAGAGAAAAACAAATATAAAGGACTAAAAGAATGCATAAAGATGAGAAGGGAATGAAGAAGGGCGAGAGAAGAGAGGGAAGGGGAAGGAGAGAGGGAGGGAGAAAGGGAGAGGTAGAGGGAGGGATGGGGGAGGGTGGCAGCAAGTGCGTTCGGAGAGAAGAGTTTGCCACATTTTACCTCTCGTAACCTTCACTTTTCATTATTGACGAATATTCCTCAGCTGAGAGAAGCTTGGTATGTTTCACTGCCCATACATGATTTTCCTATAAAGAATGCGTCAACTAGGAAGGCGAAGTAGAAGCAGTGAAACAACACGTAAATTTTTGCCTCTGACTGTAAAGTGAGTTACGTAACAGAGGTTCCGGTGGGGGTGAGGAAGGAGAAGGGGAAGGGAGGTAGGAGGGGAAAGGGGAAGGAGGGAAACTTGGTGCTCTTCTCGTAAATCGATGTGTGATTATCGATTGCCCAACAAAAGTTCGTACCACAAGGAGGGAAGGATTTCGTCAAGTGGGGAGGGGGGACAGATTGAGAGAGAGAGAGAAAAAGAGAGAGAGAGAAAGGAAGTAGGGAGGAGAAAAGAGGCAAAAGTGAGGAAAAATAATAATATAATCAGCAGAAACGGAGCTACTTATATAATTCCAAGCAAAGGAAGATGTGGCAGGTTAGTGTTAGATTCAACAGGCATTATGTATCTAAGAAACCAGTAACAGAAGAAATAGTTCCCGAAAAAAGAACAGCTTAATAAAGTACATCTGGTCTCAATATTTCCTGTGAACAAATTTGGAACAGATTAATTTAGTGGTCAAGTGAGTACAATTACCTAGATTGCTTTAGATCATAAGACATATACAGACCAATTAAGGCCAGGGAAATTTGGTAAGTAGAGTCCAATCCTTAGCCATTACGGTCAGCTATTGTTCATCCACGTCCTTCACATCCAGGTCGGCTCAGATCACTTCATTCAGGACCATTCTGGGCCAACTAGATTCATTCAGACAAATCATGTCTCATCAGAACCAGTAAGACCAATATTCCTCCAATAAGGTAACAGTAGATTTAGATTTAACTACATCCATTCAAGATATTCAGTGTTCATTCAGATTCTCCACATTCATCTTTGTTCAGTCAGACCGTTTCACATTCATTCCAGGCCAACCATAATTATTTATATGCATTCAGAATCTTAAATATTCTTAGCCTCGTTGGTCATTATAACTAATTGTGGTCCCCCAGGCCAGATTAGATGTTAGATATCTCCAACAACCCTTCCTTGCTGCAACACCCCTGTCTCACCCCGACACACCCTTGTCTCACCCACAGACCCCTGCCTCCCTCCCCTCCCCTTCCTGTTTCAACACCCCTCTGCCTCAGCCACTCCCCTGCCTCAGCCACACCCACTCCCCTGCTTCACACCCACACTCCTACATCACATCCACACCCTTGCCTCATCCCCACACAGATGCCTCATCCTAAAATCCCTCTGTCTCAACCCCTCACTCCTGCCTCACCCTCACACCCTGCCTCATCCCCACACCCCTGTCACACCCTCATACCTTTTCCTCATCCCCACATCCCTGCCTAATCCTCCTACTACTGCCTGACCCCCACCTCACCCCCACGTCCATGCCTCATCTCCACTCCCCTGATCAATTGTCTCAGCACTTGTGTTTTTCCCCTGGTCTGTCGGCTTTGTTTACTACCAAAATATCCTTCCTCCTTTACCCACGCCCTCCTAGTTACCCCGCCCTCCCTTCCTCGCGATCTTCTCCTCCCCTTAAACCTGCTAGTTGTTTGAGTGAGCGAAGTACTCGTAGACAAGAACTCTAACGAAAATTAGGTGTACAAAAATATCTTGACCGATATGGCCTGTAAAACTTCCCTGTCTGAGGAGTACCAAAACCTGATTCTCTTCTCAGGAACTGAACCAAGCGTGGCATGTCAGACCGTTTTGAAGGTGTCAATAATTACCTTCCATTGGTGCCAGACTTTTTCTCAGATCCAAATATAACCGAAGAACGTCAATAACATTTCCGCTAGACAAGAACGGAGCACAACTCTCTCTCTTTGTATATATATACTGTATATCATATATGTGTGTGTATATGTCTCCGTCTACTGTATTAGATCAACCGCGTTATTGTGGTCAGACCATAGAGCACATGAGACGTAAACAAAGACGCAAGTGCCACGTAAGTCACCCAACACACCAGCTCTCGTAGGATTTGTAAGTAAAGACGGTTGTATCTCGCTGCTGAATTCACTCCATATCGTGGCATGCGGGTTAAGTAATTTTAATGTTCTCATCTGGTCCACGAATGAGAGAGAGAGAGAGAGAGAGAGAGAGAGAGAGAGAGAGAGAGAGAGTTACATACGCTTCGACCCTTGGATATCCTCCTCCTCCTTCTCATCATCATCATCATCATTCTAACCTTTTTCTCCACCACAGCTGTAATGAGGTAGGATCAAGAAGCCGGGGAAACGAAAGTGGGGGAGCAAGCCCAACAAAACGAGCCAAAGAGCCATCCACACATAACGTAATCCCTCAGAATTCTAGTTCCACCCAGCAAGCAACCTTTTTTTGATGTGGTATAGAATTTTAAGTAAGTTCCCCTATAGATATGCCCAGTTTACACCAAATAATAGCGGTTTTCATCCATGCAATCCGATGAAGTGTTAATATTTCATTTTTGCCCACTACACAGTTTATATAATTTAGGATATTCTTCCCAGTGTTATGTATAACCCAGACTAACCACTTCACTAACAGTCGTCTCTCCTAAACTGAAATTAACCTTCACGTAGGACTCATGGAATTAACCCTTAGCGGATGCCCTGTTTCTGTAGGTGGGAGGATTCATTCTCGTTTACCCCTGAGCTTCCGTGTCATCTATCCTATCTATCTATCTATGTAGGCTATCTATCTATCTATATATATACACACTGCTGTCACAAGCGATTCTATTCATCTGCAACTCAAAAAAAGCACAATACAATCCTGTTCTATAAAGCTGGGAGAAGAGAGGGATGGAATAAGAAATATAAGAAATGGGGTGGCAGTGAATATAATGGAGGGTGTTGTGTCGTGGTAGAAGGGGTCGTTACCTATTAAAGACAGAAACGCCTGAGAATCCTGAAGTACGAGGCCACCCCTCATAAGATACGGCGTCAGGACGTAAAAAAATCTGAGGAGGTGCCACGTCGACCTGATATTGTTGTACCTCCACTACAAACATGCATTCGATACTTCTTGGGTTCACAGATCCAACAATCGTTCTATTAAAAGAAGTACAGTATATCCATATGTTGAAATTGTGTTTATTTTGAAGATACAGCAGTTTTGGCCTTCCTCAAGCATCATCATTTAGGTGTAACTCCTCCATTTGCAGTAATCACAGCAATGAAATAAAAACACTGTAAAGACACAAGAGTTACACCTGCGTGCCTGAAGACGGTCCAGGTTAGGCCGAAGACGTTGTGTCTGCCTCATGAAGAACTTTCCCACATGTGAGTAATTTACGGCTCTGTGAAATTAAACGGACCTTTGGATAAACCTAGAATCGTGAAGTGAGGAAACAAGCCCTAAGATTCCGATGATACTTTCCGACACAGTTGGAAGATAAAATGTGTCTATCCTCTCATGGTTACTGCTGGCTGCTGTCTGTGATGTGGAGGGCTGGCTGATTAACCCTTAAAAACCATCGCCATTCCATTACCGCCGTCTAAAATTAGGAGATTGCCATTCACTTTTGCCATCTGGTTAACTCCTTCAGGCTAATGATGTCTTTGGTAAATCATTTTAGCTGCTGTCAAACGATTGTTTCCAGCAAAAGTAGGAATGATTTAGGTTGTATCTGACTTTTTTAATTCCAAAAGTTCATCCTAAGTCGAATAAAAGTGTCTGGAAATAGCAAGAATACAGTAGAAAATACAACATCCAATTCATGAGAAGCAGGTCACAACATATGGACAGACCGATTCTGTTTGCAACTTTGCACAGTGAAGTGACCAAGATGAAAAGAATTCTTAGATCAGTACCTATCGACTATGCGGTCATTAACAGAGATTTATATTCAATTTCTGCCAAGTCCCACTCTTTCTCTACACTAAGCCAGACAACTGTCGCATAACAAACTCAGGTCCCTGTTTCAGTTACACACTATTGCCGGATAGACTAGGGTGGCTGGATATATGATCAAACCTGAAATCTCTCCGTCGTTGGAGGAGTGGTATATCGATTACAACGCCTTCATACCAATAATTTTACATGGATACATATGAAACGCCTATGGTTATGAGATTTAATAGCACGCATCCCGCATTACAGGGTGTAGTCTTGAACGATGAAGAGATGCTAGTCATAATCTATCTTCTCACCTGCTTCAGAAACTCGTAAAAAACTGGGACTTCCCCTCTCTTTCACCACAAAAGCTTTAAGCATACGAGTGTGGTAGATGGATTCCCAGCTTACGCACCGAGATACCACGTGTTCCTCCATTGGTGGAGATGGGGAGCTCCGCCCTCGCGAGGACAAGGGGCGGGGAGCTGCGCGTGCCTCGCATCCATATGGTGGGAGAGTCAGTACCACAGCTCCTAAGTTAGTTGTCATCTGGCCACCAAGTTAGTAAGACGTAACGCGTCTTGCGAAGCTCCGTAACTCGCGTCAGCTAGGTTAATGGCTTTATGCGGTCATGCTGGAGGGGTGACTCATAACTAAGACTCATAAAATTTTATCCAACCAGTACACAGAACTTAACTGTTGGAGTGGTTCCAGTTCCGGCAGGTAAAAAATCATAGACAATATTGTGAGTAATCAAGAACTGAAGCGGGGACCTGGACTGTAACTTCGACGGTTTCCTGTCGTAATGTGAAGGAAGACTAACTGGAAATTTCTCTGAACGATTCGTCTGGTGGGCTCAATTTGTTACCCCTCGTTACTGCTCACCTATAGTACCCTTGGAGACCTGGATGTACATCGTTCACTGGAAGCTGTAATCCCCGGGAAGACTTGGACTTAGCAGAGATTGGACTGCTGTCTTAATAACTCTTGTGTAGTGGACGTCAGTATCTTAAGCCTTCCTGTGACCTAGCCATGAAGATCTTACTGCAAACTGGTGCAGTGCCCTTAATGTTCATGAGTGAGATGGATGAAGGGTGTTGCAGTGACGTCTGTTTCGCCTCGGATGACTACTGTACCTACCTCATGTTATCTCAAGGTTTGTTGTTAGTATTAATGGATTAAATCAAGGCATGGAAACAGTTAAGTCAAATGCATTCGATTCTTCGGTAATGAGTCATGATTAGTATATAAATACGTTTATCTGACCATAGACAGGGACAGCATTAGCACTTTTTAACTGGGAGCTTTCCACATTATATGCAACAATTATGGCGTATACTTCCAAACACCGGACAGTAGGCAAAATAAAAAAAAACATCTAACTTTTCTTTTACTTACTGCAATGTGATGAGAATAAAAAGAGGGACTGGTGACAGATTATGATGACACCAGATAGAAGAGCAAGGAGTATTTTCAAAACTTTCAAACTCTGCAGATGGCCAAGTGAAAGGGACTTAGTGTAGGACTGTAGCTGCAAGAAGAAGGAAAAAAACAACACACACACACACACACACACACACACACACACACACACACACGACTTTTACATATATAAATCTGCTGAACACACCAAGTACCTGTATGTCATTTGAGTGAGGTTTGACTGGAAGAACGGTTCAGTGTTCAAGATAGTGCACCACTTCAGGAGAGAACAGAAAAGTTCTACGTATATTATGAAATACATGAATCAGGTGTTTCCAGTGGAGAAACAAAAAGGTGTGGAGAAACGTATGGATCAAACCTCTTCAGTACAAGGATATTCTTTTTCACTTTATTCGTCATTTTCAGACGATTTCACTTAGCTATGGGGACATTATTCAAACTGGGTGAATTAAATAAGCCTTAGGGTAATACGGGGAGCGAACGTGTTGGCAAAAAGAGATAGCAAAATTGAGAGGGCTGACCAGGGTGTACTGTTATGATATGGTCGAATGCAGAGAGGAAGTGATAAGGCTCAACGAAGATGCGCAGACTAGAAGTGGTAGAGGAAGAGGGGGCGGGGAGGCAGGAAACAGGTGGAAGGACAGTATGAAACAGGCTGTGGGTGAGAAGAGATCGATGCATTCAAGAGTGTAAAAGGTGACTGCGACTCAGGGAAAGATTAAATATAAGTGTTGTATACGGGGATGACTCACTCTCATTGGCCTCCCAGCAGCGGAGAGGGCGAATTAAATTGCATTAACCTGCCTCTAATCATGGCAAACCTGTAAAAAGAAAGTAATGACCAAATATCACTGGGGACACCATAACAAGATAACAAGATGCCTGATCGGTGTCGCTGATCTGAAAGGACTGGTAAAATTTTCGCCACGACGTGACTGTTATATTAAGCTTTGGGAACATCCTACCTAGTTGTGGAATTATATGAACGTTGCGTTTAACCCCTTTTCGTTCGCTGGTATCGCCAAAGCTACCTGGAAGTGTCTGGAGGTACTGAGAATGAAGTAAAAATTGCTTGATTTATGTCTTTGTGGTGAAGAGCATCCGAAACTCACCACACACACACACACACACACACACACCACCACCACCACCACTTTACGGAAGCATCAGTGGAGTATAAAATGCAATGGTTAATCGTGACTGGTACGCTGGACGAGTATGATACGTCGTGCTCCTCAGAATCATGTGTAATCCTTAAAAAAATCACTAAGAGGGCGTCATTTTTTTCTTCTTGTCACTACCAGATGCCTTTACTTAGGTTTGAGGAGAGTCTTTTCCCAGTGTTTGAAGGTAGCAAGAATATAACAAACAATATGCCATCCAACTGAAAAAGTTACTTGCAGGGATTCCTCTCAATGTTATCGTGTTCCAGTTCTCACCATGTATTTATTAAGACTCTCCTGGCTGGTGATTCAGTGTGTGATATCGAACATCCTTACACCCCCATTCAAGTGCCGAACAGTACTTTAATAATGACCTTCACAATAACCACCACACCTATGGTATTAACAAGATATGAAGGTAATACTGCAACTGCAATATATTCACTTACAAATAGTGGTATGTGTGTCATTAATTTTATTCCAGTATACTGCATAGTGATTCATAACGATGCTAAAACATCAGTATTATTTTGTACAGAAGTGTGGTGAACTAACTGTGCGTTATAAATGCACTCAGAATACTATTGGTATATTGTTATAGGTTAAGGAAAATTACCACTACAGGTATTATATATTCCCTGTAATGTATGCTTCAGTCACAGGTATGCTTACGTCTAATACTCTGTCATTATTATCATTACTACTATTATTAATATTATAATTATTGCTATTATTATTATGCCATTTTAGTTTTACAGAGCTGTGGTTCCAGTCATGTGATTGATAATTATGTGCGGAAAATGTTTCTTGATGGAAATATATTTATTGATGGCATAACGTGATTGCTTTTACTATCTACTTATGTGTCGGATGGGTCATGTGGCATTCTGTGAGAGGTGGCCACAACAAGCAGATCTCTTGCACCTTACATCCTCTCACTCAATGTCTATCCCCCTAGATTTGGATAAAGAGAATCTGGTGAAGAGTTCTGGCTGTCTTCATTTGCTATTTGCCAGACAGACAGGATTATAATAAGCACTGTTTTGGTCGAGACGGTTGCCCTCGAGAGTCCTGCCCTGCCTGAGACCAGACTCGGGGGCAGATCTACCATTGTGTAAAATAAGTTTTCATAACATTCCTCCGGTAAGGTCTGGACTACATTCTCCAAGAAAGTACAGTAGCTCGGTGAATGAGTGAGTTAGTGACACAGTTAGGGACACTATATTTGGCTTCCCTTGTGGGTGCGGCCAATAGTATGGATTTGTTGTTGTTGTTCCTGGCTCATATGCTCGTGAATTCGGTGGACTGCAGGCTGAATTTGCATTTCTCTTGCAGTTCAAAATCCTCCTTTTGATGGGCAGCGAGCGAGATGAATTGTGGGACGGGAAAGCGTAGGTCCCCCCCATTTTTGGCATGTCAGTGATTACCTACAATGAAAGAACAATCTTGTGTACCAATTTACATACAATATCTTACTGCACTTGCATTTACCAACATTATTCTTCTCATATGATTAAAACAGGCAAAATATAAATGAACTTTGTAGAAAATAATATCGCTGGCTGTAGGAGTCTGGAGACATACATAGGCGGAGACAGGACTCAGGATTTATTCGATGTTTAGGAAGCCGTCACGGGCAAAACATCAAATAAATCCTTAATCCTGTCTCTGTCTGTGGTAAAAATGAAGTCTGATTGTTTAAATGCATTAAGTAGTAGTTCAGCTCGGAATCACGCCCCTCCCTCGCTTGCCCCTTTCCACTGTGCTGACTCCGGCCCTGGGCTATATCGTTGCCACTCAATGCAGAAGTTCCTCATGAGCACCAACAAAGTACGTGAAGGGGTGGAATGATTGACTAAAATTTCGGTGAAAAGAATGAAGATAGTAACAAAGGAAGCACATGACTAGGTTACGTTATGAGTATGTAATGGAATGTAAAACCATAAAGAGATTGAACTGGCTATAACAAGTAATATTATTATCGCAGGTGTTCCAGTTGTGTTTAGGTTGATTAATTTGTCCTTCACTGCAGCACCTGTTTATCCAAGAGGCCGTAGAGAGTGGTGCTGTGTTTCTATAAATTATAGAGTTGTTCTTCACTTAACACGAAAATTACGTACAGTTATTAGTAAGATGCTACCCTGAATCACAACTATAGTATGAAAAAGAAATGCGTCACAGTCACAATGGTATTTTCCGTATCTTATAAAAATATAACATTAATATTCGAAAATGCAGAACTGTCTGTTAGGATATATCTTGAAAGTAACATCACTTACACGTAAAAAAAAAAATTATATCAACAGGGGCTATAAATTCAATATCAGCAAGTACACCCACACATGGAAAAAATTATTTATTCCTACAAATGTGTGTAAGAACCTCAGAAACTACTGCTTTCGTATAGAATATATTTTGTGGTACATAAATACTTTCGATGACCGACGCCGTTCTAAAAACAGTCATTAAATACACATGTAAGAAGTATCATCCATATTATTTCTTTTTATATTCTCACCACTGCTTTGTGTTGCACTTTCGTTAAGGAAATTACAGCTTTATTTATCTTTTTTTTCTTATTTTTAAAAGATGGACCGGAGCGGAATCTATGCCGGATGCTGGCAGGTGTGTTTGAAAGGAGTACAAGTGAGGATGTGAAAGAGCGCTGTGGTGTTAATGTCGATGAGCTGGAAAGCAATGCAGAAATACCTTGAAAGTGTTTGATCACATGGAGAGAATGCAGAATGAGAGAAGGGCAAGGAGAGAGTGTATGAGTGAGGTGGAGGGGGCGGGGGAGAGAAGGGGGAGACGGACGATGAGATGGATGGATGATTGGGTGCGGTGGAAAGACATATCAGTGAGGGGGTCTGAGCTGGAGAAAGGACAGCCCAATGATGCAAAATAAAATGAAATGGAGGCGATTCATTTGTATCCATCCCCTCCGGGATTATGGCGTCTGGCAATGTGGAGATAGATTAGTGCAGTTGTGGCCTTGTTGTCTCTGCGATCGGCATATTGTATATTAATCTTTACGAGATCTCTCTCTCCCTCACGATGAGAGGCCGATGGTGTATGGGTTAGTGCTTCTAATTCTCAAGTGAAGGAACCCGAGTTCATTTCTCGAGACAATCAGACTCATGGACAAGCTTGCATAATTGAAGACCTGGTTGCAACATCAACTATTGTGGGTCGTATTCAAGGGGAAGACAAAGACTATTCATTGCCTGAACTAAATTCTCCATTCAAATGATTTACTTTCATAATTTAATTTTGCTACATCCAGACGACCTTATTCACAGTTGGGCAGGCTTCTGATAGTGAAAGG
>JAGKTI010005487.1:0-44800 GCA_018397915.1 Birgus latro | reverse complement strand
GGTGGGAAGAGAGAATATAATGGGGTGGGAAGAGAGAATATAATGGGATGGGATGGGAGAGAATACATGGTGGGTGGGAGGGAAGAGAATACATTGTGGGTGGGAGGGGAGAGAATATATGGTGGTGGGAGGGGTGAGAATATATGGTGGTGGGAGGGGTGAGAATACATGGGTGGGTGGGGTGAGAAAACATAGGGGTGGGAGGGTTAGGACAAAAAATGGGAAGGGGAAGGATATCAGCAGCTAGAGGGGAGAGAATATAAGTAGATGGGTGAGAATAAGTATAAGGAAGTGGGAGGGGAGAAGTTATGAGGAGGTTGGTGGGAAGATGTTATGAAGGGGTGGGTGGGAAGAGGTTATGAGGGGGTGGGTGGGAAGAAGTTATGAGGGAGGTGGGTGGGAAAATATTAGGAAGGGGAGGGTGGGAAGAAGTTAAGAGGAGGTGGGTGGGAAGAAGTTATGGGTGGGTGGGAAGAAGTTATGGGTGGGTGGGAAGAAGTTATGGGGGGGTTGGAAGAAGTTATGGGGGGGAGGGAGAGTAGTTATGATGGAGTGGGTGGGAAGTTATTAAGAGATGGGAAAGAAGCTATAAGGGAGTGGGTGGGTATATATAAAATGGAATGACAACAAGATTAATATTTGAGGGGAAGCAAAGTGTAAAGAACCAAAGAAGTTTTGTGTTAATGGGAGAGCAGGATAAAGCAGTGGGAAGGGGAAGGCTGAGGACAGATAATAAGAGTTAGGAAACATGGCAAACAGAGAAAGTGGATGAAAAGGTGTGGGAATGGCATAAACAGAAGAGACAATAAGTTACTGGATGAGGCAAGGATGATTCAGGACACAGCTACATGAAAGGGCAAAAAGGATTGTCATGGGGGAGAGAAGAATGATGTAAGCAAACAATGAGGTTAAGAATGTGGAGAAATGCAGCACTGACATAAAGAACCTGATCAAGTTCCAGATATACACCTGGGATTTGGAGAAATAAAGGAAGTTTGAGATAAAGCAAAAATAAAATAGAGACAGGGTGTGCTACTGTCATCACAAAAACTGGTAATAGTAGAGGGAGTTGAAATGTATAGGAAATGACAGGTGGAGGAAGAAAACAATGGGACAGGAAATGACTTGGAGAACAGAGTTCAACAAATAATGAATGAGAAGGTCAATGTGAAGAGAGAGAGAACACTGGAAAACAAATGCCGTAAAAATGAGGTGAGAACAATCAAGTGATGAAAGTAAGGACAGCAAAGCAAGAAAATGTAACCTCTTAAGTATAGCTGGCTGGGACAAGACGTTCTTTCTTACTACTACCAGATTAATTTTTTTTTAATGAAGTCTTCCAACCCTAATGGGTTAGTGCCTATTTCAGTTAATAACTACAGGACAAATGAGCCATCTAAGATATTGTGCTGGCAACCACCAAACAATTTCACTTACTTGCATGAAGCACTCTCCCAAAATAATATGCACAAGGAAGAGGATAAGGGTGAAACCAGGCAAGACAGGTGGGAAAAAAGTTTAGGAAAAAAACTCTGAACAATGCAATCGTCAACTGTATACCTGTGCTGTGCCAGTATGACTAACGCAAGTCATAAAGATATTATCCGGAATAAATCAAGTCTAGTGGTAATTCAGGCCTAAGTAGGGTCCATTTTTGTAATTTATGACCAGCCAAATTAATTCTGGTCCATTATGATTATTTCTCATCCAGCAATGTCCATTAAAACCACCTAAGTCCATTTAAGCTCTAGATACCCACTCCAGCATCCCCCCCCCTCCAAAGAAATTTAGTTCTTTTTCACATTATCAGTAGCTACTTCAGACTCATCAGATTTAGTCAGGTCAAGATTCTGGTCGAGCTTGAGCAGGAGCGAGCCAAATATCAGTACTATCAGTGCACAGATTTTGGATGATTCATGTTACACCAGGCTTCACTGGAATGGTGGCATAGTAGGACTGGGGAAGTACACCCTGTGAAGATGTGCACTGAAGGTGTCAGTTCAGGGATCAGGTGGCAGAAAATGGGTGGGACAAGTAGAAGAGGATTGGCACGAAAGGTTGTGGTGGGGTATGACGTGACAATGTAGCCTACATTATGAAAGGCAGTGAATCAGGGGGGGAGTTCAGTGTGAAAAATTAATCACAAATTTCTGTAAGGAATTCCAAGTGCAAGCAAATGGGAGAAGAAAAAGGGTGGGGTGCGCAAACGAGTGTGCAGGACAGGATGTGACGGGTGAGCAAGGCCGAAACAGTACACCCTGTTAAGATGAACTTGTAGGTTGGCTGGTATAGGTATCGTAAAGGTTTCAAGCAAAGTTTTCCCCAAGAATAAGAAAACAAAGAATGAACTCACATACTGTACTTGGTGGGGTAAAGGCAAATTGTAAGTTGCATAATTAATAAGAATTGTGAGTTTTGATCAAAGAATGGAAAATAATAAGGATAGCAGCGCTAACCTACAGTGTAACAAATACCTAATAGATACATATGCAAGGTTGTCCTGGAATCTGAAGTACCGGTATGAACTTCCAGGGGCAACTCTTACACAACATTTGAGTGGCAAAAAAATGCTAAATCAACCAGAGGTCAGTTCTCAACTGTTACAAAGCTATAATTACACGCATCCTTAAGGGTGAGTTAAGAAGACAACCATTCTCATCTGTATGATCATCAATAATTGTAGCTCTACAACTTTTGACAATTGGATTAATGTTGATATAACATTTACTTTAAATTATCTCAAGAATCATGTTCGTTAGTACTGAATCACACCAAGTTAGTACTGAAGTCCTGGGATACTCTGTAGGCTACTGTATGTACAGTATTACGGAACCCAAAACCTCCTAGTTAACCTGTTAGAGGAAGGACTAACTATCCTACAGATGTACCGTAAGCAGAAATTGTGATTCATCCATTACAAGACTTGATATGTGTGGAGTCAGGATTCTGAAGGCTTGAATAATGTGTGAGTGAGTATGGCTCACTTCACTAGGAATGCTACCTGCCTGAAATCATAGTTCAACTTCTGTGAAATTTCCTTCTTAGGACGCTATCTTACCCATCCCCCAGGTGGAAACTTTAGGGTTGGGGAGATGACAAATGATGACGCAAATAGTGCACAGATGTAAAAATTAGTTAAATGCAAACCAGTCAAGATGAAAATGTTTACTGCAGTGTACAATACTGATAAGATAATACAAGCAGCTAATGTTAAAAGATACTTGGTTGATAAAAGGTCTAGATGAAATGGAGATAGGTGGGCAAGAGAAAAACATGGGTGCATGAAAGGATTAAAGATGATCCGAGAAAGTGATAACAGAAGCATTAAAGATAAGATGAAATTGATAACCATACTTATGATGACAAGGCATACCGTATTTAGTAACCCTAATTTTGCTAAAAATGGACACGTTAATAAATATTCCTGCATGAGGGATTTTCAATTTCCAATGAAAAAGTTACTCGCTAAACTACATAATAACCATGCTACTATAATCTACTGCAATACAGTCTACATTATAAAACTTCTGGTTAAGCAAAGAGCACCTATGTTAATCCACATAAGCACCAACAAGCATTTACAAAACTACAACTATTACTACAGGGCATCTACAAACAAGTCAAAATGGGTCAAGTTTGTGAAGCTTACTGCAAGGAAATCCTGTAAATTCTAAAACTTACACCAAGTCTTTAGTTCCAGAGCAGTTATCTATGGATCTTTCTTTAACTATGCATTACTAATGCAGTGCAACCTTCAACACTGCCACTTTTTAACTAAAGGATTTCCAAATTGAGCAACAAACTAACACCAGAGTGACTGAAGAATGTGATATGTTTCCTACCTTGGACTCCCTCCAGGGTGGGGTAGGGTGGGGGTCTTGGCATGTCAGTAGCACCTTGAGGGAGGAAGCCCGTACCCTGGCCCATGCCCGGGAGGAAGGACCCGAAGGATTCTTGTAGCTGCTGCATGGCCGCTTGACTCCGGCTGATTGTGACTGACTCGGCAGGGCCAAAATTCCGCTGGTCTTCACTTTCCTCCATATCAGTTTTTATCAGATCCTGGTCCACATTCTGACTCAACATGTCCTCCTCCTCATTAAAGTCCTGCGGCTCATTTTTTACACTACTGTCCCTGGCTTCACTTAGCACCGTTTCATTTGTGTCTTCCGCCGAGTGGAGCGACGCACCTGACCGCCGCCGCTGCCGCTTGGGGGGTGGGGAGTCACTGAGATGGGTGTCGGGGGCGCTGGAGGCCTCCTCGGGCCGCGGCGACCCCGGGTCAGGCGGGTCACGAGGGGGGGGAGGCGAGCTGGACTCATTGTAGTTTTCAGCGTCCTGCAAAACACCAATACTCATACATCAGTACCAAGCAGGATACATCTCTCTCTCTCTCTCTCTCAAACACATACACACACATGTCAGGCAGCTGTATCAACACTCATAAGTGCCAGTCAAAAAATGTCATATCAACAATGCACAACTGTAAGTCCATCCCCAATAAAAAATAATATCACTGATAAGACAACTTACCACGTGCTAAAGAAATGCCTTCAAACAACAGCACTGCCCAATTAGAATATACAAAAATTCCTCAACTACCTCCATCCAACCCCCACCCCATAAGAAGGAAGGTGAACTGCCCAACAAGAGCAACGTTAGCCATTAGTCCACCAGCTTCAAATCTGGATGAGCCTGGCGTCTAAACAACATAAGCACAATCATATCTGACATTAATATTATACAGTACAAGTCACATCTGCATCAGTCAATCAGGCTCACCAAAAATACATAATACCCATTATTTGTACTTCAGCAACATATACATCCCTCTGTACCCCCAGCAACACTTATCCATCAGTGTATATAAATACTGTAGTAGTCTCCTTGCCATGCACACGTGACATGGACTAGCAGCTCATACTCTACACACTGAATTTAATTTTTATAGATCATACAAAGATGAGATGGAGGGATGGAGTGGAGAGAGAGAGAGAGAGAGAGAGGGGGGGGGAGCTGGGAGCAGAGCAGTGAAACAGTGGGGGACAGGGCAACAAGGACGCAATTTGTTTGTAGCCCCCACTTACGGGATTAAGGTGCCTGGCAATAGATACATAGATAGCTCATGCTTATCACACCTATTACATAAACTATCTTCGACCGTAATTTCTCCAATTCAAGGATTCCCTATCAGTTCCCTTATCCACACCTATTACAGAAGTTAAACCAAATGATCTGGCAGATTTTTTTTTTTTTTTTATGTGTGACTCTGGGCATAGGCTTTACAGCCTGCTATCAAGGCCCAGTCGCCCTCCTACATACCATACACCTCTACATGTCACCACTTCGGCGCTTAACAGATGTACCAGTTAAGTTTTATTTTTGAACAATGTCAAAGGTTGCACAAAAGAGCCTATGGTATCTGGCATATCTTTTTTCATTTCACTAGTTCCAGCCTTGAAAGAAAAAAAAAGGGGGTGGGGAGGGGGGGGAAGGACACCATTCAATAAAATGGAAAGAAAATTTAGCTGTCAGAAATACAGTACTTGAAATATCATACATCTGCCACTCACTGTTTAGCAATACACACAACATTCCCCAGGCTGCAGAGAAAATTTTCACCCATTTTCATTAAAATGTAAGTTGGTAAAGTCAATTCAAAAGCAGCAATAGTTCATTTTTGTTTTTGAAGGCTCCAACCTGCTTGCATGCATCAGCCTTGGTCACCTAATGGTGGCTCTCCATGCTGTTCAATCTCTGGCAGGTTCCCTATTTAGTCACTTAACCCTGAGGTCATACTCAATGACCTCATCCCAGGTCTTTTTCAGTCTACCTCTAATAACCCTACCCCCAACATCAACAATTCTCACTCTCTGCACCCAATTATCATCCCCCATCCTCTCCACATACCCAAACAATCTCAATCTACCTCTCCTCATCACAACACCAATACACTCCAAGAGGGCCAGAAATAATGAAAAATGGTATTATACTCACTCTCTTTTTCTCATCCTCTGCGAGTCCTCTAACTTTGAGTGCCTCTGCAGTTTTGAGGAAGGTTGCCAGCTCATTGTGTGAAACGTTGACTTCCCCATGATACATGAAGTCTAGGATGGACGTCAAGTTGGCGAACGTCACATCCTTTAGGAATACTATGGGGTGCTGGCATGGGTTACCCTGTTGGTAAGAGAGAAGCAAATACATTAACATTTCAAAATTATACTGTAATACCAGAAAGGACTATCCTGGCAGGCACAATGTTTCACAACAGCCATACACTTATCCATAATTACCATTGAAAGTAAAGCCACAACAGCAGTCACTCACAAAGTAGTTATATAAAACTAGAATACAACAAACTTTGTAAAAAGCCATTAAAATATACTTCTTTTTATTTCTGGCTGCAACAGAGGACAAACTGCAACATAACTTCAGCAGTACTTTCATAAATATACTTGCACTGTACTATGATCAAATACAAAGTGGCTGAGCAGAGAACAAAAACTGTACTCACTTTCAGTAAACTTCTGAAGTACGGACTACAGGCACTGAGGACCATTTTGTGTGCTTTTATTTGCCTGCCTTCACAGGCCAATGTGATGTCAACAAAATCTTCATCGTCTCTCAAGGACTCAAACGCTGAGGTAATGTTAGAGTGAAAGTTGTTCCAGCGGAGGCAAAACTGCTGGTCTGCCCCCATCCTCGCCCCCCTCCACCTTGTATACTATCTGTCAAGGAAGAGATGACATTCAGCACATTATACTCCTAAAATAAACAAAAGTACAATACCCGTTCAGTTACAGTACTCTGCTATTGGGTAACTCTAACCCTGAAAATTTTCTAGCAGATATTGTAAGATACCTTTTTCTTACTTTAAGCATTCATATTTAACTAATTAGCAACACCTGACAAATAAAATTCATTTATACATTAAAATTACCTTGTAATCTCAAAGATCCTATACTAAAGTCTCTAAATTACATGATATTCAAGTTTCTTGTCAAAACATCTAAAACCACCTACTACTTTTTAATATTTATTCAACTAACAGCTGCTCCAATGACCCCACTTTTTAAAGCATGAATCCTGTTCATGTTTCCTGTCTCTGACCCAAAGGTGCAACTATCCCTGGTATTTAACCTTCAATGCTAGCTATCCTCCCTCGCTAAACTTTCCCAACTACTAAACATTTCAACTTCCCCACAATGCCAAAATGATATCTATCCACCTGATCTCACTATTACAACCCCAAATTATCCATTCATAAAATTTTGCATAAAGAGAATAGACTCAGTCCTACAGAAACTACAATCACTAAACATATCGAAAATACAAACTAAGACAAGTGAGGTGGTTTCACAATTACCCATCCCATTTAGCACTCTGCGTCAAACTGGACCTAAATAATATTAAATTAATTACACCACCCCTAAGCAACTATGAGAAAAGGTACAGTCTCCAGTCGTTATACTTCTCTTAATAACTCTTCCTTTGCTTAGGTAACACAATGCAGTTTTATCTTATTAAAATTTAATGCTGCCACTACCTATCTGGATTAATTCACTTGGTGTTTCGATTAAACCTGCTTACAAGGTACAATATGCAGCAACAAAAACTAAGAATCTTTTTTTCTTGTATGTGTTAAATTCACTTTCATGCAACAACTCACATTAATACAGTCAAGAAATTATCCATACAACAGCCAAGATACCATTAAACAGCAATACGAGGATGGTAAAGTGAACCTTTTCACGTGTGGAAAGTCTTTCAACTAATGAGTTGACATTAAACCATGATGAAGGGCAGATTACCAAACTCACAAAATGCTTAATTCATCAATAATTCCATCATCATCACTTGCCATGGTCAAAAGACTACATCTTAAAGTTTAGAATCATTCACAAAAAGTTTTATTCTTGCTTTAAACTACTTTATCTCACACTTCATTTTTTATTATCATAGGGGTACTTAGGGCAAACATTTAATAAAAACTAGACCGAATTCCACCAAAACTTGGTCCACTTTACACAAACACAGGTTTAACACCTAATTACAGCTAGTCAACAAACCAATTACAGTAGCTGTCTGTAATTCTTACTAAAAAACTCACACAAACTTGATTATGCACAAGTAAAACACTCATTATTAACAAAGTACATCACCTGCAGCTCACTCAAAAGTAACCAAACTTGAGGAAAATATCAGATCCATCTTTGCTCAAAACTTAAGTGACACAAAAACTTGCTCTAAGACTGATAAAGCACAAACACCAGGCCCAACAGTTAAACCATACACACTGCACATGTAAACAAGCCAAACACTGATAAACTCCACAACTAACAGATATGTATCAAACTTGGCTAAACACTGTAAAACAACACAAACTTGGGAATACACACAAAACATCTTCACTTACATTAAAAACAAAACACTAAACTTCACTGTAAAAACTAATAAACCACATTTAAAACATGGCCAAACACTTAAACCACAGAAACCTTGAGCAAACACTAAACATTTTAACTTCCAATACTATATAACAAAAGCACATCCAGTAAACTTCACTGGAAAATATTAAAACTCTTTACACAAGCATATGCCACCAGCACTGATGTTCAAGCTAACTTCCAACAACTTAAAACACAAGAACAGCAGCACACGCAGTGACAGACTCCACAGCCAAGCTCACTTCAAACCTTAAAACACTACAAGCGCAGCGACAACAAACTTCAGAGCCAAACTAAACTTCAAACACTAGAGAAAAGGCACACACGACAAACTTCACTGCTAAAACTAACTCGAAACGCTAAAACTAAAGCACACGCGGTAACAAACTTCACAGCCAAACACACAAACACCTTAACACTAAACGCGGTAAACTTCACTGCTCTTACACTCACTTCAATCACTTCCCGGGACTCTTGGTAAACGCTCCACCGGCTCATAAGACACATATAACAAATTCCCAAAAAGGAGGAACTGCAAAACGTTAAGAGTTCTGAGTCTTAACACGCGCGTGGCTTGGGCTGTTCATGACGCCGCGGACAAAGGCAGTCATGTCTAACTTCCCCCAGCCCCTCTCTCGTCTCTCTAAAGTTTCTTATAACAAGCGATATTTCAACTCCCTCGCACTCGTTTTTCGCTCAAAATTCGCACGCAAACTCAAGCTCCCACTGCTAAGCGTTCAGTTTAGCAGCTCTAGGATTTAACTGGCACAGGACTGAGGTAATAATTCAAGACCGGAGCCCGGCCGGGGGGTAAGGTTTAAATAAGTGAGGGCTCTGGTAAGAAATGGTCGCCTTTGGGTGTTTCTTTGTCTGTCCTGAGGGCGGCCAACGCGACCCCAAGATGCCAGACCCACGAAAACTTGAACTATCTACCATTAATTCGCGGAAACCCCCCGGGATGTGCTTTTAAACTAAGAGAGGGGGCCCAGCAACCAACGCCCGCTGCTCTGCTAAGGTACTGGCGCAATGTTTCATGGCGTGGGGGCCTGGGGAAGTTATGTTGGACGCGATTTAATTCCGACTGAGCAACCGCGGCGCGCGTCCCCTCCCGGCAACGGACGCCCAAATCCCGGAACACGAAATTTCAACTTCCGATTTCCCTTTATTTCTCCTTAAATGCAAATTAAACCACTACCAAACTTACACCAAAATGATCCCTACATGAAAATACACCTATTGCACTAACTCTGGAAAGTAGATAACGCGTATGGCCAAAACTACGCCAAGGAAATAAATCATACTCACATATCACAGCCAGACAGGAACGTGCGAGACGCTTGCAAATGGCGGGAGGCGCGGGGCGGGGGAGTGACGCGCTCAGACGTCATCAATCAATACCTCCCCGGTCCATACCTCTTGTTCCTTATACTACTAACTACTTTCAAACTTATACTAGAAGGCTCTCCAAACTATCTTGCAACCCAAGCTAGTCGCGTTTAGTTGTTATAAACTCTTTTTGTTTGGATAAGTTTTACAAGGCGTGCTACCTAATGACGCTATGGTATTTGTAAAGGTGTATAGACTAGTGGCGGGAGATATGAATTTGTTTTCAGCAATGTTCCTTTTTCTACCTGTTATTATGGGATAGCTGATGCCTTCTGTTTGCTTGGTATATTAGTTTCTTACATTGCTTAATTATCACATTCATTTCACCAGCTAACTGTAACAAATTACTCCTTTAACAATTCAAAGGTATATTTCACTTTTATTCTCATAACAGCTAAATGAAATTTGAAACAGTGTTAAAATGAAGGCAAGCCGTGAGTTATTATAATATTATTACAAAACTTTTTTAAACTATTATATCCACTATCCTTTACTTATGTATTCGTGATCCCTATGGAATTCTGTTTGTAAACAAAGAACTCCGAAAATTTTAATGACAAACGCTTTTCTGTCTTTCCAATGAGTCATTTTCGTATGTATATTAATCATACTCTTTTCACTCATCGTTTGTGATGTAAGAGAGAACTGGGCCAAAGGAAATTAAAGCTAATCAGTTAAATACCCTACATTTGGGTTCGGTAATATGGCCTATTCTAGTTCCTCTAGTTTGGCTCCACTGTATGGAATACAGGCTAGCACGGAGCTCTGAAGCTCCTGGAATCTGTACAGCGCAGATGGACCAAGCAAATCAGTGGCCTGTCCGAACTCAGTTTTGCTGACCGTCTGAAAAACCTGGACCTGTATTCTGTAAAAGGGAGACTGATCAGAGCTGACCTTATTAAATACTGGAAAATCTTTTATCACCAATCCCCTATCACACCGCCCAAACTTTTTTCTCTTCCGTCATTAACTCACACCAGGGGTTATAGATTCAAGGTGGCCAAGCCCCGAGCCCCGCATTTCATCCGAGTGTAGACGCAGGTTTTTCAGTATCAGATGTATAGACCTCTGGAATTCTCTGTCTGATAATACTGTTAGCGCCGACTCAGTTACTTTATTTAAAAAGTCCCTCCACTCACAACTAGGTCACATCTTGTTTGATTATATTGAATAACTACGATTCATAATTCGAAGTCCTTCAAGTAGTTTATCAACCCTGCATATGGCACAAAACTCAGCCCCTACTCAATAGTATATTCAGATGATGATGTGTATAGGGAATGGGGCTGGCGTGCCAGCAGGTATGGGCTGCCCTGCTTCTAAAAAGCAGATTCCTACTGAGCCATACTGTTAAATTGTAATGGGGTAGCCAACCAGGTGAGGTGAGTAAACCCAGTAGTTAAGTAAACTTACGCAACTCACAGAAGACCTTCTGGAAGAGGCTTAAGTTATGCCTGTGTATCTAGCTCTGGACTTCCAGCTGAATAAGCAGTGGTGGTAGTCGGCCTGATTATATTAATCTTAATTATATCTTAGTCACACATGATGTTCAGGTTACTCTAAACCTTATCCAACTTTTTTTTTTTTTCAGACATAAGAACTGATTTTGCTTCAGTTACACACTGGGGCAGCATATTCCAATTATTTGTTACTATTGCAAAAAGAATTGTTTCTCTTGTTAAGTCATGCTCTTCCCTTGAATATTTTCTTGTGATGTAGTCTTGTTGCCTGGTCCTCTCCTAGTGTTGAAATATCTTGACATATTTCTGGGTCATAAACTCCACATAATAACAGCTTAGCTAAGACATTTTTGTATCTCTCAAATTTGTTTCTATGTTCATAATACATACTGTTGTAAGTAGAAAAGGAAAATACAAACATATTACATCCTTTCAAATAAGCAAATAATACTGTGTAATGGGATGCATAAAAGCCCGCGTTGCCCAGAGGCAAAGGGGGGATCCTCTCTTTGGCTCAGTGGTTAACGTGCGGGCGATTCAAGCGCGGGGGCCTGAGTTCGAATCTCGGCCAGAACAGTGATTAATTTATTCAGTTTCATTTCAGTTGTTACATTGGTCGGCAGCGGTGTAGGATGTGAGGTAAGGGCTATGAGGCTCATATGTCGTGTTGACAGCCTTACATCCCGGTGGTGGCCTCCAATGCTACGCTACCATGTGGGAGAGCGAAACTGACCAAATTAATCACCAGGGGGAGAAAAGAGTGATGTAATGGGATGCATAAAAGCCCGCGTTGCCCAGAGGCAAAGGGGGGATCCTCTCTTTGGCTCAGAGGTAACGTGCACGCGATTCAAGCGCGGGGGCCTGAGTTCGAATCTCGGCCAGAACAGTGATTAACTTATTCAGTTTCATTTCAGTTATTACAACTGGTAATATAAATGTTGATATTAGCACAGTGAACTATTTTAGTCTAATTTACCTAGTAGGCTATTCCCTATGAAGTTTCTTTATTATGTACGAAAAATGTTCAGTAGTTTGATCTTGATATTTGATCCCATAAAGGGCTGCTGACAGGTAATGTGGTATGTGGGGATTAACCCATTCAAACCGTGGACTAATATCATGTCCAACACCATACACCAGATGGTGTTGGTTAGACATTTGTGGGCTGTAGGGGATAGAAACAATCTCAATAACCCCTTCACCTTGGGGACATCTTCCTTCTGACATCAGAGAGCTTCATTCAACTTAAGTGAGACATTTCCAGACCATGTGGGTTAAGGATTTGGAATGAGAATATACTGACTGGTGATCTTAATCTTTAAAGTGTCAAGAGTTTTATGATAGAGAGTTCCTGCTAATCATGCAAATAGAGAATGATTGCACTCTTGATTTCACTAAAATGAAAAAAAGAAAAAAAAAGAGTACATTAAGATATTAGCAGCTGCTTAATATGTGAGAAATTTCAGGGTATGGCTGTAGAGTAAATAACTGATATAGGAAAGAGGAAGGGAAAAGACGGAACTGAAGACAGTGCCATGGAACTATAAAATAACCAACTATTACTGTGTACAGTAAATGATTCAAAGATGGTGGCTGTTTGGTAAACCTTTTCACTTATTTTTCTTCCTTATTTTTATTTATTTATTTATTTTTTTAAAATTAAGGATTACCAAAGATGGATGCTGGGTGCTGGACTTCCTCTGTGGCCATATCATTGCTTTGGCAGGTTGCTTCATGATGACAGGTTCCATGTGGTTCCACTTTGCAGGTTGGTTGAGCCAGAATCTGTCATGTATATTTTTCAAGGACAAATAGTGACATCTTCCTGTAGAATGTTCCAGGTCTCAATATAGCTTTGGGTAAAATAGTGCTCTGATGTTTGATGCTCTGATATTTTGCCAAGATCTATCTTTGTCTCATTTGTTTAATTTTGGTTTTGAGACATAACATTAATCAGTAAGAAAAATTAATGATGAATCAACAATGTTTTCTTAGCCACTTACAGTGTAAGGCATAGTGAACGTATTTTCATGTAATAACCTGTAGTGCACTGCTTCAGGTCTGATAAACCAATAAATTAGTGCAGCATTAATTTACATAACTCTGCTTCCAGCTGTGTAGAACAGAATGCCTGGGAAGAATCTTAACCTACCACTGTTGGGTGAGGCAGTGACCCGACAGTACCGCTTGGCCTGTGAGCTGTATGACACCTATCCTCTCCCTCATCACACACACCAGCTCTCACAGGGAACTCTGACCATAGACCTGACAGAGATTGACCATGACCACTTGGAAGCTCTGTGCCACACAATAGGCAAAAAGATATCACCACTGTCTGTGCATGTCAAAACCTTGACTGGAAAGGAAGGTATAACTCCATTTTGTGTGAACTGTTTTCTCTATATTCTTTACATTGCTTCATGTACTATTCAGTATCATCATGTAAAGCTTTCATGTAGCTGTATGAAACCTGCACAACTTGAAGCAGTACTGTTTACTGTTTACCCTGTACAGTACAGATTTGAACTACATTACACCCAACTTGATCTGATCTGAGAAGCAACAAGCCATAAGTTTGTGAAAACTTATAGCTGACTGGTTGTCCCAGTGCAGTCGTTATTAACTATACATTTTTAATTATTTTTGTTATAAGGGTTTCAGTAACTGTTTGATGGTAAGATTGCCCAAATGAAATATTATAAATAATTATTTGCATATATTAATTTAAAAATGGGGCCTCACAAAGTTTATCAGATGGCCTAGCTACATGTGGCATTTTGAATTCTCGGGACAAAACAAAACGCGTCCAAGTAAAGTTTCACGAATAACTTGATTTTTTCTCTCATGTTCAGGCAATTTAGGGGAAAATTGTCATTATGACATAAGCATTGTGGTGTGGATGTGGATGTGATAGGAAGCGTTAGGAGAAACACATTGAGGTGCCTTGGCCATGTGGAGAGGATGGAGAGTGAGAGACTGATGAGGAGAGTGTATGTGAGTGAGGTGGAGGGGGGGGGAGAGGGAGGGGAAGGCCAATGATGAGATGGAGGGATGGAGTGGAGAGGTATATGAGAGAGGGGGGTGTGAACTGGGAGCAGGGCAGTGAAATGGAAAGGGACAGGGCGACATGGAGGCAGTTTGTTTGTGGCCACTCCTTGTGGGATTAAGGCATCTGGCAATAGATTAGTATGATGTTAAATAAAATCTAACCAAGCAAAACATTGGAATTCCAATGAAAAATGACTGGTAAACTTGAAGAAGCAGTATGTCACCTGTCACTTTTAAATATCCCACTGCCCTTACCTTGTCACAGCTTTGTTGTAAGTTGCAACTAGGTATTCAAAACTAAAAAGGTAGAAAACTTACTTATGATACAAAAGTAGAAAGCATAATGCAAACTGATGCAACAGCAGAATGCTGTCAAGTAATTTTGAATATTCGTATGCTTAGTCAAGTGGGGCATCCCATGAGTGGCCTTCCCCCCACCCACCCCCATCTATCATTCATCAAAATTCTGGGAAAGTGCTATACTGTATTTTGTAGCAATTGTGATGTTTTACAAGGTTATACTGTATATATTTTACGAACTATCGCAGTAATGACATAATTTACCTTTGAGGAATAAAACTTAAGGTGCTCATAGAACTTTACCTGGATGTGTTTTGTTTTGTCCCGAGAATTCAAAATGTCACACATATCTAGTTTGTCTGATAAATTTTCTAAGGCCCCATTTTTAAATTAATATATGCAAATAACTATATATAATATTTCATTTGGGCAATCTTATCATCGAATGGTTATTGAAATCCTTAAAATAAAGATAATTTAAAATGCGTTGTTAATAATTAATGCACTTAGACATCCAAACAGCTGCCATTCTTCAAAAGCTTAAAGGTGGCGTCACACTGGACTGTTTTTCGCTCGTGGTTTGCCGAGTGCCGAGCATTTGCTGGCGAGCAAATACACAGTACAGTAAAACCTCGATATAACGGACTTCAGTAGACCAGAATTCGCTTTTATCGGACTCGAGGAGATACCGGACTAAACTCCTATATATCAGAAAAAGTCCGATATAGCCAGAAAGCAGTCCAGACTGCCTGACAACTTCAGCTATGTTCACCACAATAAGACAAGTAAAAGACATGTTTTTCAGTGCATAGTACAGTATTATTATACCATTTGATTAATGTAGTGAAGGTATAACACAGTACAATACTGCAATGGTGGTGAAAACCACTGATGCAATCCGGACTAATGTCTGATATATCGGAAAAAGTCCGGATTAGCAGGGGTAAGTCCGGACATCGCTTTTATCGGAATTTCGCATATTTCGGACTGGCCTGAGCCCCAATTAGTCCGTTATAGTGAGGTCTTACTGTATCTTCACACTCAGCAGCTCAACCGTTTGCCGAGCAACAAGCACAGTCACCAGCGGCAGCCTAAAGTAAAAGAACAAACAAAGCTAGAAATGGCGCCAACAGCGTCTGATATACAGACTGTCGTGAAATATGCAGCTGTTACGGCAGTTTTAGATATTCTCCAGGAACTGCAGAGAAACAAAAAATGTGTGTGTGTTCAGTCATGGCTGAGAAGAAGAGATTCAAAAGGAATCTGTGACAATCTATGACAATTCCCTCACTTTTTCCAGTAATGAATGTAAAATGAAGGAATTCCACATTATATGTTGAGAGGGATACTTCTGGGATGGCTTCCAATGAGTACTTTGGTGGAGGGCGGCCATTTTTTTGTCTACATATGGGCCACTTTTTTTCTTTTTTTTTGTGTCCGACGCTGGGCATAGGCTTCACAGCCTGCTTCCAAGGCCCATTAGTCCTCCTACATACCATACACCTCCACATGTCACCACTTCGCCACTAACACCCACCGTCCAGATTGAGTACATGCTAGGGCTATCTCATACAGGACTTGTGTATTGGTATTAGCGGGGGTATTTTTATGACATGTTGGCGGGTCTTCTGGTCGATTAGGAAAGGCTGCTTTTGTGAAATTCAAGTTCTTAAACTGTTCCCTGCCCCAGCCGGGATTTGAACCTGGGTCCAGTCGGACTGCAAGTCACCTCTCTACCGATCGAGCCACCGCCTCCCCCTTGCTGCTCGTCTGACAAGTTGCTCTCCGTCCAACTGGGGAACACCAGCTACCAGCCGTTGCTTGTGAGAATGCCCTTCTGGCCAGCAAATGCTCGGTGCTCGGCAAACCACGAGCGAAAAACGGTCCAATGTGACACCACCTTAAGGCCCATCTCAGATCAAATCTGATCAAATGGGCTACAGTTACTGTAGACTCTTCAGTAGACATAATCTAGAGTATTATGCAAGACTCATGATTAACCCGAGGAATCCCATCGACGTATGGGTACGTCGTGATGTTTTGTCACAGCTGCACCCATTGATGTATGGGTATGTCGCGCAATTGCAAGGGTTATAATTTGCACAATTTTCAAGTTTCATGGGTGATTTTTGGTAGGCATATGTGGGAGACCTTCCTCTACCTGCTGTCAAGCGGGGATACTGCCTGGCCCCACCTAACCCCCCCTCCCCCCCACACTGGGCAATTCACCTGTTAGCAGTAAGCTGGCCATTAAAGGTATGTTGCCCCATGGTCTCTCCAATGACGAAATTTATGGTGAAAGTGATTCCTGAGGTGGAGGACAAAGAAATAAAGAAGCTAGAGCAAGAAACAAACAGAAGTGATGAGGTGGTAAGTGTTTGGTGACTGAACAATGCTTTTATTGCCTGTATAAATGTGTGAAAACCAATATAGTCTTGTACTACACATAAATTCATACCAAATACATAAATAAATACGTAACTGAAAGTGGCTTGAATTAGTTAACCCTTCCATAGTTCGTTTTCTTTAGCCAGGTACCCTGAAAATGAAGGAAAACGTAAGGTTTCATGACACCTGTATCAACATTTTTAAGCACAGGATCACGATTTCTCTATGAATTTTTGATGTTTCTCACCAAAAGCGAAGGCTTGAGCCAATAAAAAATTTCCAAAAATGCTCGGGATTTTGTGGTATCGTAGGTCGGAAATCGGTTGGGATGTGACGGGTTGAGGATGATGTAGATTGCATTAAAGCAATAGATTTGTACATTATGCATTACAAGCTTTATCTGTTTAACTAATTCAGATACCAGTACTATTGCAGTTAGCTCTAGTAGTATTAAAAGTAATCTGAATTTTGTCATATTCTGTATATTCTTGTATTTTCCTTTTTTGTAGCTGGAGTAAAAATCTTACAGCGGAGCATTGAAGGAGTCAGTGTCTGTGTTGCCCTTTCTCTTACCCTCACCTCTCTGGAGCTGCTTGGCATCAAACTAAGAGGGAAAATTCTAGAAGTCCTTTGCCAGGTGAATGATGATTTGAAAGAGATGTATTTCATGATACTATACAGTAATTAAATGCTCAGGATTTTTTTAGTATGTCTGTTGATCACTCTTTTTCTGATCTGTTAATTATTAAGTTTTTCATGTTTTAGCATTTGATAACTATTCAGTAGAAGATATTGTGGTTAAAGGCTAGGAATGCAGATGAACTTATTTCTTGCCATACACTTTTACAAGAATATCCCAACCAGAAAAGATTTTATAGTACCGTATACTGACTAAATATATACAGGTAAATGAATCAGTTCTACTGAAGGCATTGCATATTTTTCCATATACACCCTATCCCAGGAATCATTTAGGATGCTAAATTTAACTGTGTGTTTGTTTTCAGGGTTTGGCAAAGTCCAAAGCATTAAAAAAACTGAGTATGAGGATGTGTGCATTAGGCGACAGTGGGACAGAGCGTTTGTGCCAGAGTGTGAAAAACATACCAAGCATCACGCATCTGACTCTTGTTAGCTGCCACCTCACACATCAAGGAGCTTTGGCCATTGCCAGCCTCACACAAGTTGGTTGCTTTCTTGCTGCTCAGTTTTTATGTGATCATGTACCTTTATATTAGTGATATAAAATTTTACGTTGATTCTATAACTTCTGCCTGTACTAAACAGTACAGTTCATTGTACTAATTTATACACTGCATTTCATTATATTTACTAAGTTGACAGATTTATAAGCTGCTCTTATGGCTGCATTACTTGAAATGGCAATCCTCTTGATGAGGCTGTAGAGACATCATCAATTAATAGGCAGCACAGCAAATGTGATCTTGCAATGGAATCAATGCTTCCAGTACAGTTCCAGCCTCATCTTATACTGAATCTCAAAAACTCTAATAAGTGAATCATTTCATGCCTCAGATTACTTTCGTCACACCAGCAGCTCACCCCTTTAACCTCCTCTTCAGTATTACAATATATCCTTAATGTTGGTCTTTAGAAAAAAACAATATTTATGCAGATTTTTTCAGCAGTGCAAATTACCAAACTTGAAAACAGTGTATCAGCTAAATTGTGGCATATATCAACCTAATGATTGATATACTTTGTAACTTTTTTATTTTTTTCACATAGGGTGCACTTTGAATTTCCAGTCTACTGCAGTGTGTGGGTTAAAAAATTAGAGTTCCACTATTGGGTTGTTTTCTAGGTTCATAATAATACTGGCAGCAGCTTAGCTGCCCATATTAAGGTAAATTGAGATTTTAAACAAAATAATAATTTTTTACCCTATAGCATCAGCAGTTGAACAGAGACAGTGCTATGTGGCAGGACACCTTGCGGCAGCGTAAGCCCCACCTGGATTGTATGCGAGGCTTACGCAGGATCACACTCAACAACAACCCTCAGCTGGGTGATGCTGGGGTCACAGCACTGGCTCAGGCACTAGCTGAGGACTTATGGATTAAAGGTGACAAATACAGAAATCAAGAATGTGATGATGAAAATCTGTAGAAAGTGCTATGAGTCAGAATTAGAAACTAATGGAGATCTTACTTTTTTTCACAAATGCATTTATGATACTTGTGACTGTGAGCGTCATTCCTTGAGAGTAAATTTAAAAATGAGTAAAGTGATGGTTATTGAGAGAGAAGGTGACTCCCAGTGTGATGTTACAGTGAATGGAGAGAGACTGGAATTGGTGAGAGAATTCAAATACCTGGGTACAGTGGTAGAAAAGAGAGGAAAATGTGCACAGGAAGTGGAAAGTAGAGTGACACAAGGAAGGAAAGTAGCTGGTGCTATGAAGGCCTTGATGAAAAACAGAGGCTTGAGTGTTGCAGCTGCACAAGGCTTACATGAAGGAGTGTCAGTGCCAACTTGTGGAGTACAGAGAGTGGATAGGATATGAAATACTGTATTGTAATGTGATTCGTGAAAGATGCAGAGTAAGGAAGTCTGTGGACACCAGAATCGAAGAGAGTGTATGGTACTGAGATGGTTTGGTCATGTGGGGAGAATGAATGACAACAGAGTGGTGAAAAAGGTATATCTGAGCAAATATGAAGGAGGGAGGAGGCAAGGTAGGCCAAGAAGAAGGTGGTGGCATATGGTGGATGAGTGTGTGAGGAAGAGAGGTATGGAAGTTGGTGAGGTTAAGGGACTGAAAAAAGACCGAGCTGGCAGGATGAATTTTGTGAGGAGAAGGAGAAGCGCATAACCAGGGATTTGGCACCCCTTTTTAATGTGACAGCATTCGGATTGACTCTGTCAGATAGGTATATATGAAGATACAGAACGTGGTGAAATTTTTTCTTGGCCTATCTGATGGAGTCAGTATTCCATGGGCTTGAGTGATGAATAAATGGAAGCATGGCCCATTGAATTGGGCAAACCTAGGCTGTCAGGATGTTGCTACTCCTCACCCTGCCCTGGGATGGGAAAGGAGGTCTGGATGATTATGATGATGCCACTTTTGTTAATGTGCTGGACATAGACCTGACTGAAAACTTTGGTTGAGATTAGTACATGTTTCTGAATTTTCTACAGTTCTCATTTAATCTGTCCAGTGTCCTTCCTGGCTGTTGCAACGTGTTCTCCTGGCAAGCTATTAGTTTTGATGTTCCCATGGTTCTTTTGTGCTTGTACAATATATTATAGTACAGTACTGATGAAAGTTTTCAACTATAGTAGTACTGTACTGTATTTATGTTTACATATAGGATAATTACTGTAGTGTGCCCAATATTGTTCTATTTGTTTCAGACACAGCTGTTATCTTCCTTTCGCTAATACGTAAGTCAGACCTTCAACTGTATTTTTCAGTGGAGTACCTGCCTGTAGAATAAGAGTAAAGGTGAGAGTTTGTTACTGCTGATTATCATACTTTACAATATCTAAGCTTGTATGTCACTTTGCAGCAGTGGATGTGCAGAACTGTGGTGTTGGTAGTGAGGGTAGTGGTGCTGTAATGTCTCTGTTGGAAACCAACCAGATACTTGAAGTGGTGGACCTAAGGAGAAACCCTTTCATCCCTCAACAGGTGCTTGAAGATATAACCACACGGCTGCAAGAACGAGAAAATCCTCATGATCAACAGGTACAGACAGTATCATTATAACTCAAATATGTAAGCCAGCATATCAACTTTTTCCATATACTGGTAGCTGGTACTGTGAATCAGGAGAAGCTGGCATATCAGCCAAGGTAGCAATAGAACTTTCAAAGGCATTTTTATTTTTTCATTTGAAGTGTTATACACTTAATGACAATAAAGAAGTAAAGAATATCAAGTTAGGCAACTTTTAATAGATTTGATGTACTGTCTCTGTCTCAGGTCTCATCTAATGATCAGGATTTATTTATTTATTTTTTTAATACAATGGGCATCTAAGTGAATGGTTCACGATCAGTGTGAACGTGTGACGAGGTTGTGTGATGTCCCCATGGTTGTTCATATATGGATGGTGTGATGAGAGAAGTAAAAACACAAGTAATGGAGAGAGAGATGGCATTGGTAATGGATGGTGATGTATGGAATATCTCAAATTTGTTGTATGCTGATGATGCAGTGCTGCTTGCAAATACCAGACAAGAACTTGGTAGATTGATACAGAGCATTGCTGATGTCTGTGAGCATCGCGCCTTCAGAGTAAATGTAGAATAGAGTAAAGTGATGTTAATCATGAGAGAAGGTGACTCCCTGTGTGATGTTACAGTGAATGGAGAGAGACTGGATTTGGTGAGAGTTCAGATACCAGGGTACAGTGATAGAAAAGAGAGGAAACTTTGCAAAAGTGGAAAGTAGAGTGATACAAGGAAGGAAAGTAGCTGATGCTATGAAGGCCTTGATAAGAAACAGAAGCTTGAGTGTTGCAGCTGTGTGAGGCTTACATGAAGGAGTGTTAGTGCCAGCTTTAACATATGGATGTGAGACTATGGTGTGGCATGAAGATGAAAAGGCAAGAGTAAGAGCAGTGGAAATGGGACTGCTGAGGAATGTATGTGGAGTACTGAGAGAGGATAGGATACGGAATAATGTGATTTGTGAAAGATGTGGAGTGAGGAAGTCTGTAGACATCAGAATCGAAGAGAGTGCACTGAGATGGTAAGATCATGTGGAGAGAATGGATAACAATAGAGTGGTGAAAAATGTATATCTGAGCTTATTTGAAGAAGGGAGGAGGCAAGATAGGTGGAGAAGGTGGAGGGATATGGTGGATGAGTGTGTGAGGAAGCGAGGTCTGTAAGTCAGTGAGGCAGGGGACTGACAAGAGATTGAGCTAGCTGGATGAATGTTGCGAGAAGAAGTGCATGATCAGGGATTTGGCACCCCTTTTAATGTGACGGTGTCCGGACTGACTCTGTCGGATATGTTTATGTGAAGCTACAGAATGTGGTAAAAGTTTTTGGTGTGAGATAGAGCCAGGATTCCGGGAACTTGAATGATGAGTGAATGGAACCGTGTCCCATTGGGCTAGGCAAACTTGGGCTGTCTGGACGTTGCTACTCCTAACCCTGCCCTAGGGTGGGAAAGGAGGTCCGGATGATGATGGTGATGATGATACAGTGATCATATTCCATTCCTCCAAGGATAATTATATTGGTTTAGATTTACTCTCCTAGTAAAGACAGACATCCAGTAGAGAGGTGGTGGCCAGTGACAGATCTTTGCCTTTATTGGCCTTGGTTGTGTGTGTTCAGCTTCATTAACTGTAATGATTATATTCCATGCAGAGCATTTTACAAAATTGCATTCAATGTTGGTGGCAGTATCAGCAGGGTAATTCATTCATTCATCATCCAATCCTACACTGCCCCATGAGGAGCGTAGGAGCCCAGGGCTAGGCAAGTTGGTCCTGACATTTAAGATGAGAGTGACCAGCCTCACTCATCCCTGAGTGGTATTACGTGAGCAATAAACCCTCACCACCCCTTGGATATAAACCTTCACCTGCTCAATCCGATTGGAGCGCTGTAATTACCCACTAAAACCACCAGGCACCAAAATTTGGTTATATGGTTACCACCCAGCATAGTAAATGGTTTCTTGGTGTACAGGAAACCATTTGGCTTGTCACTCAGTGTAGAGTCACCCACAGGCAGAAGGAAGAGGAAAGAATGAAGGAAAGAAAGACAGAAGAGGGAGTGTAAAGTCACCCATAGGCAGAAGGACGAGGAAAGAATGAAGGAAAGGAAGACAGAAGAGGATGGAAGGAAAGAAGGATGGAGGAGAGGAAAGGGCAGACACCCAAGAGCAGCACTATATCGAGTGAGTCGATGATGAGTGCCCCACCTACCACAATCAGCAGGGTAATACTGTAGTAAAAGCCAGTCCCTGATTTGGCAACCCCTTTTAAAGTGTAGGGGCCTGAAGCTGGAACACTGTAGTCCTGAACATTTAAAAGTGGAGGGTCATCCAGCATTCCTGGTGGTATTACTTGATCAAAAGGCCTCCATTTAGGTACTGTATCTTTAAGGGATTTGAACTATTGTGGAGAGCACTTGACCACCATAGCTACTGTCTTAGACGACTGGACCACCGGTACTTTTCATGCGATTTTTACTGTGTTAATGTAACTGCCATTTTTTGTAATAGGAGATATGAACTTTCTGTCATATATATTTTATTAGTGTCAGTAGCAGATTTGATGTTTGTTGGCAGTACCCATGGCTAGAGGAGGGGCAGGGAGGGCATGATGGGCCTGAGGCTGGTGTTAGGAGTTATGCCACCACTGGGAGGACTCCCACACCCAGCAGAAAGGGACATCGCCCGGGTTTTGTCCCAAAGAAGAAATGGCCAAAAGCTCCTGGTCAGCTGGGTATTCCATGGCGGGTGGAGCACAGGCTGTATGAGAGGAGGTAGGCAAGCCATCGGTGATAGATGATGGTATACTTACACTTAAACTTGCAAAGAGCAAAGCAAGCATTCAGTACTTAGGGATGATTTCTGACGGATGTGACAAAAATAGAATTGGTTTGGCTTCTCTTTACTATAGGTGACTGCAGTCTGTAATATGGGATGCAGTCAGATGGACTGTAGTTAACATAGGGATTCCATAAATATCTGACATTAATTAGGAGCTTGCCTTCCCACTCACAGTTTAAGTGGTAGGCAACATGGCCACAAAACTTGTACAACAATTGTAAGTTAGTGATGAAAGTTGTAGTAATATACACTTTTAGCTAAATAAATTTACAGAGACTTTTGCATTAATATTCATTGGTTGATAAAGTAAATTTAGAGTTTTTGTAACTGATGTAAACTAGTTTGAGTTTATGAAAGATTATAACCGGTTACCATAATAAGAATGTTCAAGTACATTTCTGTATTAATGTAGTTTTTAGGTTGTGAGAGTAACTGGTATGTGATTACTGATATGTATCCCTTTTCTCCTTATTCATGATTTCAAGAGAGGGCCTGGCACCTGGATCTATGGTTGACCAAGTGTTTAGGGAGCAACCAGATAATGTGACAGTGGCAACATCAGAGTCACAACCACAGCTTCTGCCACAGCTTGTTAGTAAAGATGCCAGCACACTGGCCAATATGAAGTAAGGTTCCAGCAAATATGATTCCCATGATCAGCCATACAGTAAAGTAATGATTATTTGTCACTTCTCAGTATTGAACACGTAAGAAAAATCTTGTAGGTTACACTCTTCATTGATTGGTCATTATGTTGGCTGATTTGTATTGATAGACTGTTTGAAGATGGTAACCATTCAGAACAAATCATTATGCAAATGATCATTAACTACACACTTTACAGTATGTCTTGAGTTCACTGTGGATGCATTTTTGAAAACCAGAATCCAAACTGGGAGCAATATTTTCCTCTTACATAACCATTACTCATGGACAAAAAAAGCTCAACACCATTACCATGAAAAAAATGAGACCTACAAGTACATTTCTAGCTTAGTATTAGAATACCTGTACAATATAGGGAAATTGTAAATAGTTGATAAGGACTGATTTCATGAAGTCATGAACTGGAGGGTAGCAAACCTTAGGTAAAATGTCCCACTCTCCATTACTATAGGATGTGTGAATCTGATGGCAGCACAATACAGTACAGTACAGTGCCATACTGGGCAGTGGAGTTGTCACTCCCCAACAATCATCCAGCCTTCATCCTATCAGGTATTGCTCCATCGGGACCAGAGGGGCTTTGGGGCTAGATAGTTCAGTCTGGACTTTTGAGACAAGAGTAACCAATTTAGGAGTACAGTATTACACATGCAGTAAACCTCAGTCACTCCTCAGAAGTAGAACCTTACGGGCTGCATCCAGCCAGAACATCTTACATCACTTGACCACCATGTGTCTAAAATCTGTTTGAGAGCAACATGATAAGGCACTAAATTATTCTGTTATTCTGTACCCAGCATGAAGGCCCACCGTTGATCAGCAGACATCAGAGAAGTATCCCACTAATATAGAAGGGTGTGATGTTCTATCTTCCATCTACCATAGTCACATTTAACTACATGCAGAGAAGATAGTATGTAGTTATTTGTGTAGTTCTCTTTCTCCTTTATCATGATGGATTTACTTCTCATAAAATACAAGTAACATAAATTTTAGACGGTGGCATTATCATCAGTGCAGTACTTTATCTTACAGATCTAAAACTCTCATTTTGCAGAAAACAAATAGAGGAATACAAGAAAAAATACCAGAAGGAGAGGAGGCGAAGGAAGCAGGTGGAGGAGAAGCTGAATCGTCTGAAGAGCCAAGTGAAGGGGCGGCACCTGCTGGAGGAGGAGATGGTGGTGCAAATAGAGGAGTGCTTCGCGGTATTCCAGTCCTTCCTCTCTCACCTGCACACATCTGGGTCAGTTGGGACCACATTTCTTGTTAGTTTAGGAGGTTCCCAGGCATTTCTTACTTTGTTTTTTTTTTTTTTTTTACATGACCTTACTATCTTCTTGTATGTTATTTCTGGCATTTCAGTATCTATGTAGATTGCCTAACTGACACATTAATAGGAAAAATGACCATTATAAAATGCATTATGAGGACTGACTTTTTTTTGTGTGTGTTATTTGTATCTCACCCCATCATTAGGTAGGAATAGAGATCTGGATGATGCTGATACTGTTGCTGTTGCTGCTGCTGGTGATGATTTGTATTTCTTGTCATAAAAGAAAACATGTGGCCCCGGGCTCCTACACTTCTCATGGGGCAACGTAGGATTGGATGATTGAGAGATGGACGTCTATCTATCTGTTGCCAGATTTTACGGGAAAGGGCACTAACCCTCCACCAACCCGCTTGTTGACACGTAGGGAGCACGTATGGTTTGGTTATGTGGTTACCACCCAGTGTTGTAAATGGTTTCTTGGCTTACAGGAAACCATTTGGCTTGTCACTCATTGTAAAGCCACCTATAAAGGAAAGAAAAGCAATAAGAAGTGACAGGAAAGATGGGAGAAATAGGAAGAGAGGAAGGCAGACACAAATAAAAGAATGATAAAGGATAAGGAAGTAGACAGCACTACATCAAGTGAGTGGATGATGGTCGCCACCACCTACCACTAGAAATAAACAAGTAAGGAAGAGGTGCTAACGAGCCACCTGGATTCATGAGATTACAGGCCATTCTTTATCTCTTAGAACTAAAATGGTTTTACTGCAACTATGGTGTCTGAGTGAGTAGTAGCAGAATTTACCTTGGTTGGTTTGTGATTTGATGAATGTTTTGTGTGAGTAATATTCTGCACAGTATGTTCAGCTTAAAATATTGTCTCCTTTTCAGGTATCAGTTGGAGCCTTCAGAGTCTCCGAATGTACAAACTCAAAAGCCTTCCAGCAGTCAGATGCATGATCATAATAAACCAAGCACTCTGTCAAGCACCTTGATGGATAGGTTACAGAATCACCACATACGAGTCATAGAGGGGAATTCTTATCCTCCAGCTGGCATTCCCATTCCTATCATTTTACACAAGAAGAAGCAGAGTGAAGTTAAGCCAACAAAGGAGAATAAGAATGTTGGTGATACCAACTATAGTTCTGAAGCTGTGAAGGATATATTATCACCAGACAGAGTTGTGGAATATAGAGGACCAGATACCATAGAGAAATACTCAAGCAACAGTGACCAGAGTGTTAAAGAGGATCATAATAAATATAAGACAGCCAGTAGTGACAGTGCCATCAGTGTCACTGCCAGACTGTGTAATAGGATGGCTAAAATAAGAAACAGAGCAGAAACTATTGTTGAGGCAGAACATTCCACAGTTAAAGAAGTACCTATACAGAACATGGAACTTGTGCTTGAACCTAATGCTCTTAAGATGGCAGAAGAGGAAAGAATAAATATAAAATCAGATCTGGGAAGTGAGGAAGAGAAGGAGCAGGAGGAGGAGGAAGAGGAAGGGGTATTGAGTGATTTTGGGAGTGTAGCCTCGAGTGAGGTAAGACAAGTGATCAGTGAGGGTGAGATTGAACTGACTGGGAGTGACTTTATTGTAAATGATTATGAAAAACTTGCTAATCATGAAGATATAATACCTTCAAGGAAAGCTATTTCCAGATTACTAGAAGTGAAAAGTGACATCCAGAATGAACATGCGGATTCAAGTTTCCACACAGAGCTTCAGAATCTGTTAGGGATGAGGAACCTGCAGGAAGATTCAGGTGAAGGGCAAATGGATAATTTGCAGAGAAATAAAACTGCTAAAAATGAAGGACAGATAGAGAATTTGCAGAATAGGAAAGCTGATAAACCTGACACACAAAGTCAGATCACAAGTAAACCAAAAACTGATAATGAGCAGTATGGTAAGATGCAAGAAGAGGAGAGGATAAAGGAACACCACGAGATTGATCCAAGTAATGAGACAAGTGAAACTGATGATGAGAAGCTGAGAAACATACACTCGTCCCTTCTTCTGTCTGGTCGAAGCAGGTCATTTTCATCCTCTTCTCTGAGCATCACCGAACAACTCAGCCAGTCACACTCTCGCTGGTCCCAGGCAACCAAGAGGCAAAATAAAGTGAAGTCAATGGATTCTCATCTACTAAAAAGCTCATATACAGGCAAGATAGTAGAATCAAGTCAGGAACATGAGAAGTACAAACCCAGCTTATTTGAGGCTAGTCACGGTCTTAATTTAGATATACTCAGTCCACCTGAAGCTAGTCAGAGTCGGAAGGGCAGCCCACTCCAGTCGAGAAAAAACTTTCACTTACCCCAGTCTAGTCCTTTGGAGTCCAGTCACCTACAGCAAGTTAAGGATACCATACTGCAGGTTGGAACAACACATTCTGATAAACAAAGTCATGTGGAATCCAGCCAGGTTGTAGAGTCAGACAAAAAATGTAGTATGAAGTCTAAGCAGCACAGGGGAAATACACCAGAAGCTATAAATAATAACATTTCACAGTTGTCTGGTGTGAGGCTGGATGCTCCATCAGTCCTTAGTGGGGGAGAAGGAAATGACTACATGAGTGATTTTGAGGGAAGTGAAGAAGAGAGCATCTCATTCTCATCCCTTCCCACCACCTCTATTCCTGATGATCTTCTCACACCAGGAGAGGAGGAATTCTAGTATTCATTTAGTCTGCATCATCTTAAATTCCTGGCAGTTGTTCCTAATACAACACCCATTTCATTGATAACATACATTGTTGCTTTCACGGTACTAAGAGTATTTTAACTTTGTAAAGATTTGTGCTTCGTCAGTAGGATTGATTATGAGCTGTTGTAAATGTGTAAATTGTATGTTTATTATATGCTGTGGTCATAGTTTCCTGTAAATTATAGAGCACTTTATCTTTATCTTTACTTTTAAGATGATGTGAATGGAGGGTTTAACCATAAACATCATGACAACAATGATCTCACGGATGCTTTATATATATTTAATTAACTGAAGTGCAGTGTTACAGTATTATATCGTGCAGTGTTATCTTTTTCTCATATTACCAGTAAAACACCAAGTGTTGGATAGACATAGTTGGTGGTGTACTGGCACACAGGTAAAGTGAAGTAAACATGCAATATTCAGTTAAGCAAGGAGTCACAGCACAGCACTAGATTGCTTACTGTCAACTAGTTTTGTTGCTTGAAAAGTACAATGCACCCTCACACAACGCGAGTTTATGGGTGGCAGAAACCCTCTCATTCTACGATTTCACATTGTGTGAACCAAAGAACTTAGCTATGGGGAAAATGGTATATGGTGAACAGCCCACCCAGGGCTTGGTCTTCAGGTCCCCTTCCAGCCTACTCTACCCTGCTGATACTTTGTCTAATAGTACTTCTATTTGGACCAAGAAATAAAACAATGAATAGAACACCATGTACCTTTATTTAAGTGACTTCTGGGCTTGTTAAGAAGGGAGGGGGGTGGGTATTCAAGGCTTGGCGCATTTAATCTTGCCCCGTGGGGCGGGGTGCCCCGTTGTCACTCTCACTGACACTGCTGAGGTCTCCTGGAGGTGCTATAAAGCCTTCAAAGTCGACAGCTGAGACCATGATGAAAAGGTGGGTACTGCTATGATGCTAAAATGGACCACACAATGCAGGGTAAAACATATTTTCTCGTGGCAATATGGAGGTGTTGTTTACCCAGGAAAGTCAGTAGATGGCATGCAGATAGCTGGCCAGCTGGCCGCCATTTTGAATCTGGCTCAGTTGTCAGCCATCTGCCTTTGAGTGACTGACTCGCATTGTCCAGCCTGATACTCGTAGTAATGGTGGGAAGTCCATTTTTGCCTTGGAATCATACAGACGATTTGCATGTTGGTACGTCTGACTTGCAGATTTTGCATTCAATATAAATAAGCATTTTCTGGGTCAACCTCACATTATATGTGATTCGCACTGTGTGAGTGCGCATTGTTTAGGGGTGCACTGTATGGTATTTCTGTATACTGTATTTAATCCATTCTTGTATGTTGGCTATAATTTAACCAAGAACACATTCTGTTGTAAATCACATTCTACAGCATTATCAATTTATCAGTGAGAATGGTTTCAAGAAGGTGGCAGAGTCTTTACTGAACTTTATTAAAAAGAACTGTTAATTCTGAAAGAAAGCAATTTAACCATTTTAGTTGTGATATAATGTATGTATAGATTTCTGCCAAAAAAACCATTTGCTGGGAATTTTTATTTTCATATACCTTTCATATTTGGAAAGTGAAAGTGAGAAGACCTGCAAGATATTTCTAGCATTAACTTTCCTAGCCCCAGGCTCTTACGCTCCTCTGTAAGGCGACATACGATTGGATAATGAATGAATGAATGAAAATAGACTTGGAAAAAAGAGTGTAACAGAGTAAAGAGAGAGGGGTTGTATAAGGTTGTCCATGAATATAAAGTAGATGGAAAACTGCTAAATGTTGTAAAGAGTTTCTGTGATGGCAGTGAAGCATGTGTAAGGATAAATGGATATTTGAAATTATACTTTCCTATCAGTGTCAGAGTGATGTTGTAGCCCCAGGCTCATGTGGACTGCTGGCCCAAGTTGCTCCTCTTGCAGTCCGCTATCCTCATTTCAGCTGTTCATCAGTTGTCTTTCTCTGTTTGGTCTTTCTCATGTACAGCCCCTATATTATATATTACATTATTCAAGACTTCTGTTGAATCTTTTGAAGGGCAGCTCAAAGCCTTTCTCAGGTAGCTACGGCTTTGAAAGAGGTGTTGTGATGGACGATTATAGAGTTTCATTGCTGCCACTTTGTATTTTATTTATTTTTTTATGAAGTTTGTATTGTATATGAGTCATGACACAATTCCTGTAATTGTAAAGGTGCAAATAAACGTTATGCACGTGAATTTCTTAGGAAGCAGCAGCTCCCAGTATGGGGTTGTCCAATAAGTTCCTTACACCATTAATGCTGTGTCTGTCTTAGTATTGCATGTGCTGTGTAGTGCTCCATTATGTATGTTATGTTGTGTGGGCCTATTTTACAAGCAAAGCACATATCATCCATGATTCCATCCATCCCAAACTGAAGGTGGTAAATGAAGTGGGTTGGGTGATGCCCTGATTTAAACCTAGCTGGTTAAGTTTGAGCACCTCTATGCATATCTGATGAGTGAATGTTGGGAGGAGGGCTTGTAGTATAGTGTTCTGACCAAGGCATTGTACTGCCCTCCAGATCAAGTGAGTACTGTATGTAGGTGTTTCTTCATTGCCAGCACTGGAATGTCTGGAGGTGGAATGGTATTGAAGCAGGTATGATACTGTTTGTGTGGTGATTGTTTTCTGTCTAGTTGTGTTGGGTGGCATTTATTAGAGGTAGACTGTGAAATAATGCTGATTTCATGTGTGCGGTGAGTTGGGGAGAACATGTAGATGTTGCCGGGCGTGAAACGACTGAACTCGCTGGTGAGGCTCTTGAGTGTGTGGAAGAGTCATTATTTGGGAGACATGTTATGTGCTGGAGATGGGGCAGGAGCTAGCTCAGTGGCTAGAGTGAGGAGTGGTTGGAAGACATTCAGGGAGCTGTTGCCTTTCCTGACTTTGAGAGGGCTCTCCCTCCATGCTAAAGGATCTGTATATGCAGCATGTGTTAGGAGTGTAATGCTGTATGATAGTGAGACCTGGGTAGTCAAGGAAGAGGATATTTGCAGTCTCAAATGTACAGAAATGGCAATGATTAGGTGGATGTACAGTGCGTCCTTGCGTGCAAGGCCTGGGGGGGCTAGGTTTAAGATGGAAGAGTTGAAAGGTAGGATGGGATTGGTGTGATGAGGAGAGGTAGATTGAGATGGTTTGGGCATGTGGAGAGGATGGAGGGAGGATGATAATTAGGTGCAGAAAGTGAGAAGTGTTAATGTTGGGGGTAGGGTAGCGAGAGGTAGACCAAACACAGCCTGGGACGAGGTCACTGAGTGTGACCTCAGGGTTAAGGGACTAAATAAGGAAGCTGCCAGAGACTGAGCAGCATGGAGAGCCGCCATTAGATGACCAAGGCCAACGTATGCAAGCATGTTGGAGCCTTCAAAAATGAAAACAAAATGTGTTGTGTGGTTCTGTCATTTAATGACAGGTGTTGTGTGTTGGTGCGGGCTGTTGCGTAGAACTATGTGCCTTTCATATCAAGGTATCCTTTGACAGAGAAGACTTTAATCTCAAAGTGTAAGTGAGCTGTGAAAGTGGTTTTGATGCAGCCAGTGATGATTCATTGGAGATTATGTATAGTTTGTAAGTTGCTGTAGTGGGTATTATAATACAGTATGTAGCATGGGGGCCATGCTCAGGTGGCAAAGGACATCACTATCTAATATACTGTGTAGAGTAGGGAGAGTTTAATTTTGTTTCCCCAAAGTAGGTCCCTGTAAGTACCCAAGCGCACTAAGTTTGGGAATACACAGCCTCTTGGTGCTTTGCATGTGGAAATAAACATAGGTACACAGTACATTATTTTTAATTTTTTGTAGAAAAATACAAATCTTAATTCTAACAGTGTCCATATCACTCAGGAAATGTCCACTCGAGTTACATGTCACACTGAAACTTAACAGCAGCCTAATCTGAATTTGTTTATGCCTCCAATCTGATGAAGTATTTTTATTATACATCCATGGTACCAAATAATTTAATTAAATTTAGAAGCAACTCTCTACTGACTGTTGTAGGGAAGGTAAATGGAAAAATTATCTTAAAGAAAGTAAGAGACATATCAGAAGTCCTAGTGAGTGATGACAGGGTGGCTTTAGGAGTGGCAGAGGATGTGTGGATGAAATATTTGCAGTGAAACAGTGCAGAAGGCTTGTGAGAAGAACTATAAGGTGTTGGCATTTATGGATCTGGAAAAAGCATACAACAAAGTAGACAAAGACTGAGGAAGGCTTTGCACATGTATGGTATAGATGGTAAGCTGCTAGGTGCCGTCAAGAGTTTTTATAATGGTACTGAGGCATGTGTAAGGGTAGCACCAGTCGAACAGGGCAGTACTCCCGAGGTGGATGGTAAGTTGATGATAGGGATAGCTGGAGCTCCCATTTCATCAGCCCTTGGGACTAGTTCCCGACCATCCACCTTTGTTGAACTTCTTCAGTGTTTCAGTTACACAGAGAGTAGGCCAGCATGCTCTCCAATACAAGTTACTCTGTCACCACCAATCTACATGCACAGTACACATTACACAACCTTTTGAAAATTGAAAAAATGGCAAAAACTAACAGTGCCTTGGAGTCCCCAGGAGGGGGGACCACAAATGCCCCCACCATCCGCCCCTCTCCCGATGATGACTCATGCCTGGACTCACTTCTTCTTCATTTCTGCAACATTCGCGGCCTTTCCTCAAATTTTCTTTCCGTGGAACACCACCTCTCCTCTAAACCTCACCTTCTCTTCTAAATGGAGACTCAGCTGTCTGAGGGAACTGACAGCAAACCCTTTTCTGTATCCTCCTACTTTCTCTATACTCATTTCAAAGCCAAAGGTGGCTGTTGTGTATATGTACGCAACAATCTGTCTTGCTTTTGTGTTCCTGAACTTGATTCTTCTGAATTCTCTACTCTCTGGCTTCGGCTCTCTTGTCATACTCTGGCTAAATATATCTGCGCTGTTTACTCATCGCCTAATTCTACTGACTATCAAAAATTCTTCGACTATCTTACTTCTACGATGGAACACATTCTATCCATTTCTCCTTTCTCTGAAAACTCCATTCTTGGAGATTTCAATGTTCACCACCAACTTTGGCTCTCCTCTCCTTTCACTGATCCACCTGGTGAACAAGCCTACACCTTTTCTATCCTTAATGACCTAAAGCAGCTTGTACAGCACCCTACCCGTATCCCTGATTGCCTTGGAGAGAGCTCCAACATACTTGACCTTTTCCTAACAACTAATCCTTCTGCTTACACTGTTAATCTTTTCTCTCCGTTGGGCTCCTCCGATCATGACCTTATTATCTTAACCTGTCCTATTGCCCCGGTGCAGCCTGGGGACCCTCCAAAGAAACGTTGTCTGTGGCACTTTGGAGCTGCGGATTGGGAGGCCCTCAGGCAGTACTTCTTTGATTTTCCCCGGAATGATTATTGCTTCCATGGCCGGGTGCCATCTGCGTATGCCTTACGCATTACGGAGGTTATTCTCTCGGGCATGGAAGCATACATTCCTTTCTCATATCCTTTGTCTAATGCAAAAAAGCCTTGGTTTAATCACACTTGTTCTAATGCTGTCCGCAACAAGGACAGGGCCTACAAAAGGTACCTGAGCCAACCCACCCCTGAATCACTTCTTTCTTATGTTTCTGCCCGGAATCGTGCTAAGTCTGTTCTTCGTTCTGCTAAAAATAATTTCATCCGCACTAAATGTTCCCAACTCTCCAACTCAAATTCTTCACGCTCCTTCTGGCATCTTGCCAAAAACCTTTCTAACAACTTTACCTCATCATCCTTCCCTCCTCTTTTCTACTCTGATGGCTCTGTAGCTATTTCTTTTACTGATAAAGCCGATCTCTTTGCTCAGACTTTCTCCTCCAATTCCACCTTAGATGATTCTGGTGCTGTTCCTCCATCACTTCCCTCCTCTGACTTCCTTATGGCTGACATTAAAATGTCTTCAGCTGATGTATTTTCAGCCATCACTGGCCTCAATACTAACAAGGCATATGGTCCTGATGGGGTCCCTCCTGTTGTCCTCAAGAACTGTGCTTCTGTGCTGACACCTTGCCTAGGTAAACTCTTTTGCCTTTGTCTATCAACTTGTACCTTTCCTTCTTGCTGGAAGTTTGCACTCATTCAGCCAGTCCCAAAGAAGGGTGACCATTCCCAACCCTCTAACTATCGTCCAATTGCCTTAACATTCTGTGTCTCAAAAGTTTTCAAATCAATTCTTAACGGACAACTCTTAAAGTATCATTCCTGTCACAACCTCCTTTCTGATCATCAGTATGGGTTCGGTCAGGGATGCTCCACTGGCGATCTTCTCACCTACCTTTCAGACTCCTGGTCATCCTCCTTTCGGGACTTTGGCGAAAGCTTTGCCATGGCACTTGACATATCAAAGGCTTTCGATCAAGTCTGGCATAAATTTTTAATTTCCAAACTGCCCTCCTACAGTTTCTATCCTTCTATCTGTGCCTTCATCTCTAGCTTCCTTTCTGGTCGTTCTATAGCCGCTGTTGCAGATGGCCACCGTCCTTCTCCTACATCTATCAACAGTGGTGTTCCTCAGGGCTCTGTCCTATCACCAACTCTCTTCCTTTTATTCATCAATGACCTAAGCTGTACATCTAACCCTATCCACTCATATGCCGATGATTCCACCCTTCACCTTTCCATTCGGTTCCCTCAACGACCATTTCAGCAGTTACTTCAACAAACAAGGGATGAGGCTATGGCACACCTAATGTCTGACTTGGCTCGTATCTCTGACTGGGGTAAAAATAATCTTGTTGTTTTTAATGCATCAAAGACTCAGTTCTTGCACCTATCAACCCAACAAAACCTTCCACAGGAGTACCCGCTGATGTTTAATAATGTCCAGCTCATTCCTACATCATCCGTGAACATGCTTGGGGTTTCATTCACTCGGCATTTATCTTGTAAAGAACATATTACATCTCTCGTGAAATCTGCTTCCAAGAGATTAGGTGTGCTAAGCCGACTCCGAACCTTCTTTACCCCTACACAGATGTTGACTTTATACACAGGTTTTATTTGCCCATTTGGAGTACAACTCTCATGTGTGGGGAGAATCCCCACATACACCCCTTCTCAATAGGGTGGAGTCAAAGGCTTTTCATCTCATTAACTCTCCTCATCTTACTAGCTCCCTTCAACCTCTGTCTCTTCGCCGCACTGTTGCATCTTTATCTCTTTTCTATCGCTGCTTCAATGGCCACTGTTCCTCTGAACTGTCTGCTTGCATCCCTCCACCTCTACAACAGAAACGTAGTACCCGTCTAGCAACAACCTCTCTTCCCTTTTCTGTCCAACTCTCTAATGCAAGAGTCAACCGTTACCCCTAGTCCTTCATTTATGCAACTGGTCAACTCTGGAACTGTCTTCCTCTGTCTGTATTTCCTACTTCCTATAATCTCCAGTCTTTCAAATGCATGTGTCCAGGCATCTCGAAATGAGCGGATCTTGAATTTGGCAACTTTTGTGTTGTTTTTGTTTATTCTTGGAAGGGACAGTTTGCGGGCCCATGGCCTTTGGTTCCTTCTTCCTTGCATAAAAAAAAAGAAAAAAAAAAAGGGCATCTAAGTGAATGGTTCACAATCAGTTTGGTCATGCGACAAGGTTGTGTGATGTCCCCACAGTAGTTCAACACACCGGTATATATATGGATCGGGTGATGTGAGAAGTACAAACACAAGTAATAAAGAAAAGGATGGCATTGGAAATGAATGGTGATGGATGGAATAGCTCAAATTTGTTGTATGCTGATGATGCAGTGCTACTAGCTAATACCGGACAAGAACTTGGTGGACTAGTTCAGTTTTGCTGATGTCTGTGAGCGTCATTCCTTGAGAGTAAATGTAGAAAAGAGTAAAGTGATGGTAATCAAGAGAGAAAGTGACTCCCAGTGCGATGTTACAGTGAATGGAGACAGACTGGAATTGGTGCGAGAGTTCAAATACCTGGGTACAGTAATAGAAATGAGAGGAAAATGTGCAAAAGAAATGGAAAGTAGAGTGACACAAGGAAGGAAAATAGCTGGTGCTATGAAGGCCTTGATAAGAAACAGAGGCTTGAGTGTTGCAGCTGCAAGAAGCTTACACAAAGGAGTGTTAGTGCCAACTTTATCACATGGATGTGAGACTATGGTGTGGCATGAAAATGAAAAGGCAAGAATGAGAGCAGTGGAGATGGGACAGCTGAGGAACGTATATGAAGTACAGAGAGTGGATAGGATATGAAATAATGTGATTCATGAAAGATGTGGATTGAGAAAGTCTGTGGACACCAGAATTGAAGATACAGTAGTGCTCTGAGATGGTATGGTCATATGGAAAGAATGGATAACAACAGAGTGGTGAAAATGGTATATCTAAGCGAATTTGAAGGAGGGAGGAAGCAAGGTAGGCCAAGGAGAAGGTGGAGGGATATGGTGGATGAGTGTGTGAGGAAGAGAGGTATGGAAGTTGGTGAGGCTAGGGGACTGACAAGAAATCAAGCTGGCTGGATGAATGTGAGAAGTGCGTGATCAGGGATTTGGCACACCTTTTTAACATGACAGTGTTCGGATTGACTTTATCGGACATGTCTGTGTAAAGGTACAGAATGTGGTGAAAGTTTTTGGCATATCAGATAAAGCCAGGATTCCAGGGGCGTGAATGATGAGCAAATGGAAGCATGGCCCATTGGACTGGGCAGACTTGGGCTGTCTAGACATTGCTACTCCTCACCCTACCCTTGGGTGGGAAAGGAGGTCCAGATGATGATGATAACTTTCAAGTTGGAGAGGGTAGCTATTGCCTTCCTTAATCCCTTCAGTGTTAGAGGTCTTCCCTAACAAACAGTCATCTAAAGGTAGCAAGTGTGTTATACAAAGGTACATACTGGACTGAAGATGTTAACTCAAACTTCAATGATTACTCAAGTTCACAACGCAAATGGCAACAAGTCATGAGTAACACCATATGAGAAAAGCATAGTCTAATGATAAAATTACTAATTTTCTTCCAAGCACTTTAAAGACAAAATACATAAAAGACAATTAATTATTACTCAACTGACAAATAAATGCCTGATATTATCCCGGCACAACTCTTGCCGGACTTAGCTGGGATCATTCATTTTGTTCCACTACATTAAGTAGCAAAAGCTCTTTAACTCCTCCTGCAAATACAGGCATACCCCAGTTTAACGATGTAATTGGTTAGGTAAAACCCCACCGTTAGGCGGGGTATCGTATATTAGGGTACTTTTAACATGTAATGTGGAGCTTTTACCAGCCTTGGGTTTCCAAAAACAGGTTTACAACCAATCTAAATGGCCTAACAGCTGTCAAGGAAGCTAACCTAAGCCTAGCACCTGTAAATAACTCACTAAAACCAACAAATAAAATCTGAAAATTGTCAAATATAAGTATGGAAAAAATCAAGCTTAGTAAACTGTACCCCAAAATGTCAATGCTCATCCCACTTATGGCTATAACACATTAATCTAAGTCTAAAAACAGTTTATAAATCAGCCTAAACACACAATTTAAGTCAAAAATATCATCAAAATCGGTAACAAAAATCAATACCCATCGTTAAACCGGGGTTTGGCCATCATTAGGGGGGTATGGTGATATTTCTACCCCCACTGTTAAGCTGGGGTATTGCATTTAAGGGTATCGTATATCAAGGTATTACTGTACACATCAATCCTGAATAATAAAATAACTTCAGTAATATATAAAGAAGTACTATTTCTTCTTCCTTGGATTTTTCATAAGAGGCCTGTCTGTTTGGAAAATGACATTGCAGGTGGTACACAGAGGGACCAGTTTACAATACACAGACAGGCAGTTGGAGCACACGTTGCCCATATCCACCAGGGTACGATGACAGAAGCAGGCAGCACGGTAATCAACACTCGCAGGCGCTGGCATATTCAGTTTCTTGCGTGTCGATACATCCGCCTGGTACATCAGGATCAGTGTCTCCAGCAGCTCTGACACCTTATAACCACCCCCCCCCCCAAAAAAAAAAAAAAAATCATCATCTGGACCTCCTTTCCCACCCCAGGGCAGGGTGAGGAGTAACAAAGTCCAGACAGCCCAAGTTTGCCCAATTCAATGGGCCATGCTTACATTCACTCATCATTCAAGTCCCCAGAATCCTGGTTCCATCAGATAGGCCAAAAAACTCTCACCACATTCTGTAGCTTCACATGTACATATCTGACTGAGTCACTCTGAGTGCTGTCACATTAATGAGCCTCTGTGGTACAGTGGTAAAGTGTGAGTTTTCGTACTGAAGAACAAAAGTTCGTGACCCCCAGAGTGTTAAATTTTGGGAGCATTCTTCCGATCAAGTACTGCTTTGGCAGACACAAGAGGTGCTGTGGTTGAACCAGTGTCACATACTATAAAGTATGCTTGCACCCAGTCGGCTTGCGTGGGCTGATTACATTTGGTTCGCAGGCTACACACACATCCAAAGCCACTCCAACACAATCACACTTACAAGCACGTCTCACCCTAAATACTGTATAATCTCTGCAGAGCAACATATGTTGGTGGAGTGGAGCTTCAAACACCAGAAAGAAAAAAAGAAAAGGTGTGCTAAATCCCTGGTTATGCACTTCTCCGCACAAAATTCATCCAGCCAGCTCGGTCACTTGTCAGTCCCTTAGGCTCACCAACTTCCATACCTCTCCCTCAAACACTCATCTACCATATCCCTCCACTTTCTTCTTGGCCTACCTCACCTCCTCCCTCCTTCAAATTCACTCAGATATACCTTTTTCACCACTCTATTATCATCCATTCTCTCCACATGACCATCCCATCTCAGTACACTCACTTCGATTCTGGTGTCCTCAGACTTCCGTTCTCCGCATCTTTCATATATCACATTATTCCGTATCCTATCCACTCTCTGTACTCCACATACATTCCTCAGCAATCCTATCTCCACTGCTCTTACTCTTGACTTTTCATTTTCATGTCACACCATAGTCTCACATCCGTATGTTAAAGTTGGCACTAACACTCTTTCATGTAAGCCTCTTGCAGCTGCAACACTCAAGCCTCTGTTTTTTATCAAGGCCTTCATAGCACCAGCTACTTTCCTTCCTTGTGTCACTCTATTTTCCACTTCTTTTGCACATTTTCCTCTCTTTTCTATCAAAGTACCCAGGTATTTGAACTCTCTCACCAACTCCAGTCTCTCTCCATTCACTGTAACATCACACTGGGAGTCACTTTCTCTCTTGATTACCATCACTTTACTCTTTTCTACATTTACTCTCAAGGCATGACCCTCACAAACATCTACAAAACTCTGCACTAGTCTACCAAGCTCTTGTCCAGTATTTGCAAGTAGCACTGCATCATCAGCATAAAACAAATTTGAGATATTCCATCCATCACCATTTATTACTAACACCATCTCTCTCTCCATTACTCAAGTTTTTACTTCTCTCATCGTCCCATCCATATATATATTCAACAACCACGGGGACATCACACAACCTTGCTGTACGCCCATTATGATCATGAACCAATCACTTAGATGCCCATTTACCCTTGCACATGCCTCACACCATCATAAAAACTCTTGATGGCACCTAGCAGCTTACTATCTACACAGTACATGTGTAAAACTTTCCACAATCCTTCTGTTTACTTTGTTGTCCAGATCCAATAATGCCATAAACACCTTATAATCCTTCTCTCATGCCTTCTCCACTATCTGTCTTACTGTAAATATTTGATCCACACATCCTCTGCTACTCCTAAACCACCCTGTTCATCATTCACTAGGACTTCTGATCTCTCTTTTAATTTCTCTATAATAATTCTTCCATATACATTTCCTACCGCACTCAATAGACTTATGCCACGATATTTCTTGCACTCACTTTGCTCACCTTTATTTTTGCACATGGGTACAATTACTGCCTTCTTCCACTCAACTGAAACAGTTTCACTCATCCATGCCTTCTTACATATGCTCAACAAGCAGTTCATTCTGCTCTCTCCAGCACACTTAATCATATCTGCATACAGCTCATCAACCCCAGCTGCTTTCCCATTTTTGAGCCACTTCACGTGTTCTTCACTTCTTTGAGTGTCACGTTTCCAGGCACTGTATTCCTTCTCTGTACACCCCCAAAACCAAACATGTTAACAGTCGCTTTGCTCTCTCCAAACCATTCATCAGACTCTCAAAATATTCTTTCCATCTGGTCCTTACTTCATCTCCATGGGTTAAAAATCTACCACTTACATCCTTCACACTCTCACATTTCTTTCCACTATCATTTCTACATTTCTGCACCTCTTTCCAGAGTAACTTCCTATTTTCAGAGTAATTTGCATTCATTTTTCTTCCTAGATCATCATTTACCTCCTCCTTTTTCCTCTTCACTAATCTCTTTATGTGCTTCTCGATCTCAATATATTCATACTTATTTCAAATAAATCCCTGTCCTGTATCCACTCTAGCCACTTCTTCCTCTTTTCCTCAACTGTTCTCTTAACCTCTTCATCCCACCATGCCGTACCTTTGTCGTTACTCTTTCCACACCAGACACCGCTTTAGCATTCCTAACTAAGCAATCCCTATATCCATTCCACAAGCTGTCCAGATCCATTTCATTCCAATTTTCTGATTCTAACTCCTTCCTTTGGCCCTGTATTCATCTGCCATTTCTTTGATCCTCAGCTTCTTAACTTTCAATCTCTCTCCCTGACAGCTCCTCTCTCTCTCTTGGTCCACCTCACTCCTCTCAGCTTGATCTTGCATACCACAATCATATAATCTGACAAACCTCCAAATCTTCCTCTGACTGCCCTCGTATCAGCAACGCTACCCAGCACTGATTTCTCTACAAGCATGTAACCAACCAGGCTCCTTTCAATATGATCTCCATTCCCTTTATACCACATATATTTATGTGCATCTTTGTGTTTAAAATAAAAATTACAGATGCACAACCTCCTTTGCTGATACATGTCCTTCAGTCACTTCCCATTATCATTCTCTCCTGGTACTCCATTATTCCCCATTATATCATTCACAGGACCAGTGCCTACTCTACCATTTATATCATCCATTACAATCACTTTATAACTCCTGGGCATTTCTCCTACTGCTTCATCCAGCTCATCCCAACCTGTCTTTCTCTGTCTCACTCCTGTCCTCACACGGTGCATATGCTACGGTCACTGCCACTTTCACCTTCTCAGACTTGAACTTGACATACATGCATCTCGAGCTTAAAAAAAAAAAAAAAAAAAAAAGCAAATTAACAGTCTTTCCTCATGACAAACTGTATGAGGAGATTAAATTAATGTACCAGTAAAGCAGTCTTTCCTCATGGTAAACTAGATGAAGAGAACAAATCCCCACAAGTGTTTTCATGGTAAACTGTACTGTATAAAATAAATTAATAGTCTTCTTGGCAAACTGTGTGAAGAGTGCAAATAAATACAGTCTCTCCTCATGGTAAACAATATGAAGAGTCAGTACAATCAGTCTTTATGGAAAACAGTATGAAGCGAAAATTAATACGGTCAATCTTTAAGGTAATCTGACTTCCTTGAAATTTTAAAAAGTTAGCCCTGTTTCCTGTCAGATATTGATGACTGTCCGATAATGCGCTGACAAATAAATGAGTTTACTTTAATGATAAATGAAGAAACAGAAAAGGCTGGTGGTAGGCTGATAGCAAAAAAGCCAATAAACTGAGAATACAGTAATTTAGAACAAGAATTCTTCAGGAGCATGGAGTAGTGGGATTCACCTGGATTAAAATGGCTAACCCCTTGAACCTAGGTGATCCTCTTTAGAATACTGTATTCTTGGAACCCCAGACAATTTTATTCAACTTAATAAAATGGACTATCATACTAAAGGAATTCATTATTTTAACCCCTCCAGTTAAAAAAAATTCCATCCTATACTGAATTAAATTGTTAGGAGATTGTGAGAAAAAAATGAAAAAATATATCCCCATGTTCACTGGATTAACCCTTTTGCTACCAAAGATGCACTTGGGGATTTTATTTTATTTGGGTTTCATCTACATAATTTTACCCATCTGAAGGAACATACAGTATAGCCGTTCAGAGGCTACCAGAAATAAAGATAATTCTTAACCATTTGATCATCAGAACTCTCCTCAACTGAACAAAATAATCTCATGAAGCCTGTGTAATATAACTTGTGCATCCACAGAAGGTGAAAAGGGTTAACCCCTTTATTCTGGTGAAGTGTTTTATGTGTTACTCTGTCAACAGATGATTTGATTCAATAATTTTCTTCAACTCTAGCAATGAAGTCAATATTATCTAACTCCTGTTTTAAAAAATCTCCATGACTGAATACTGTATGGTCAGCTGGTGTTGGCCTGATTAAAAAAATGTCACTGATGTCATTGGAGTGAGATGGTTAATTCTAAAGTCTGATGACGCACTGTATTATGATCATGCTACATTTATCTCCTGATGATTTTACTTACCATCCAAAAGACTTTTCAAACTGAAAGGATTAGATATAGCCTTCAATGACCTTCTAAAAACTTACCTAAATTTTATAAAAGCTGGTGGCAGTAAGACTAAACCAAAAAAATACATCACCAGAGTAAAGTGATGGATAATAAGACTGTATGACTTGCACCCAAACACCACCCACCTCCTGAACACAGTGGTAGCACCCCCCAGTGATGTCGGCACCCTGCTGCAGTAACCCACAATCACTACCCACCAAACATACATCAATGGCTGCACCTATCTTCTGAGCTGATAGATAACAGTTGATGTAGTTCAGGTACTGCCCTCCAGTATCAGCTGTCATAGAAAGAAATAGAAATGCAGTGGTGCATCTGCGCACTATTAACCCAAAGACACCTTATCATTTTACAACTACAACTGCAAGATAAGTTTATTCAGTGTGGTACGAGTGACCTTTCATTGTTGCTGTGGACCTGATCTCATCAGGATCATTATCACCTCATGTATAGTGGTTGAATTAATTTAGGATGATGACATTAATGATGAGATTAATATCATTTATAGTACAAGAGCGTGCAGTGCTGTCTATTAACCCTTTAAGATTCCAATGACGATTTTGATCGTCATTTCAAATCCAATCTCAGAGATTCTGATGACGCTTTTAATAGTCATTTTTAGGAAACACCTGTAAAATATTCACCATAAATTGCGTTTACACATCATAACAGAGGCTCGAGCCTGACGTCATGGAATGGTTTCTCTATGCGTGATGGGTACTGCACAGCTGGTCTGATTCACAGCTTTGTTTCTTTATCACTTAATTCTTGGCAAATACTATTCTACAGCAAGGTATAAAATTTCTGGTTTTTGCCTAACTTCAACTCGTCATTTTGACTTTTTATTCTCTTTGTTTTCCTTTTTTGAATATATTATGATAAAGTACAACTATTCAGCTTCAAAATAACACAACAACCAGCATTCTACCATAAAAAGTGTATTTACACTGACTGATCAAAGAAAAAGATTGCGAAACAAATGTGGCCAACCATAAAATAAAATTGTGCATCTATTTCCTTTCGTTTTACCGAGCAAAAAAACGCAAAAATTCCCATAATCTATATATCATTGTAAAGATAATTTATTGTAGTTTTGCATGGTTTATACCAAATTTACATATCTTCATTAGTTATTTTTTGCCGAATATTTTTCTATGGCAAGGTATAAATTTTTGGTTTTCGCCTAACTTCAACTCGATGTTTTGACATTTAATTTTCTTTGTTCTTTTTTTAACATAATATGATAAAGTACATCTATTCAGCTTTAAAATGATGCCACAACCAACATTCTGTCATGAAAAGTGTATTTACACAGAGGGATCAAAGAAAAATATCGCACTGTGAAGATGTGGGTCAGCATGGGAGTGGCTGACTCTAGCACTGACATAATCTGCCCGGCCTAGAAACCTGACAGGGTTAATCCCTTAAATCCAATTACTGTATGCATTTTTCCACTACATTTTTGCTACTGACAGGTGACTTTATTCAGCTAGGGAAAGACTTTTTAAACTACTGAAGGTCGGTATAGCCTCCACTATCTCTTTCACTATAGAAGTGCTCTACTAAACTGAGTAATATTGTCTGGAGGTGGCAAGAAAAAATGCATCATCAGACTGAAGGGAATGTCAGTACAAGGTTAAAATGAAATGCTCTGTTAACATTTTTAGCACCACACCTGTGACATTTATGTGCATTATACAAAAAACAGGAAACTTTATTATCTTGCTCTTAACCCTACGAGATTTCTAGGCCAACCAGATTATGTCTGTGCTAGAGTCAGCCACTCTTAAGCTGACCCACATCTTCACAGAACGATATTTTTCTTTCATCCTTCTGTGTATATACACTTTTCATGTTAGACTGTTGGTTCTGGTGTCATTTTAAAGCTGAATAGTTGTACTTTATCGTAGTATGTTCAAAAAAGGAGAAAAGAGAAAATAAAATGTAAAAATGACGAGTTGAAGTTAGGGGAAAACCAAAACCTTTATATAGTACCTTGCTG
>JAGKTI010005486.1:28696-40800 GCA_018397915.1 Birgus latro | reverse complement strand
GAGAGAGAGAGAGAGAGAGAATTTTAGTGGAATAAATCTCACTCCTGTGACATCCTTTATTATTATTATTATTATTAACGCTATTATTTTTTTTTATTGTTACTATCACCAGTTTCATGGAGCTTAGGAGAGACTGCTCATCGTAGAGAGCTTAAACAGAGCTTTTCGTAATCCTTGCTCCCTAACACTTCTTCCTTAGCAATTTATTTTTGGATATGGGTGGTTAATATCCTTTTGTAAGTTATTTATGCACGGTATGACGATATCAGAAGGATTTATGTAACACAGAAGAGGTCAGTGAGGTGTAATAGAGAAAATAAATCGTTTAAGAAAATGTGTTAGGGAGCTTCTGAAAGGAGTAAAAAAGAAAATAACATACACAACGCCCTCGACAAGAAGGAATTAAATCTCTCAACATCTAAACACGCTATGGAAATCGTCTTCAATATATTAACCTCCTTAAGCTCGGGCCAACTCTAGTATTTCATTAAACTAACGTCAGGAGATTTTATTAAGCTGAGAGTGAGTCACAGGAGCCTGAGAGTATTTAATGGTGGTACGGTTAACCCTCTGATGACCAGGGCTTTAACACTTCATTCCAACTGACACTAGACGATTTTATTCATCTGTCCGCGAGTCACATGATTATGCTAGTGTGATTATACCGGTATCATTAACCCTCCCACGATCAACACAGCCCCAGTATTTTATTCCAGTTAATGCCAGACGATTTTGTTCAGTAAGGAATGAGAGCCATTTGAGTCGCAGAGCACGTTATTCTTTCAACAAATACCCTCCATCTCGCCTACTCAAGCACTTCGAATAAGGGTAGAATTAATTATCCTACAAAAGTAAACATACAGGTGTGAGTAGTAATAATTTAATTGATCTTCATCTTCTAAGAGGTTGCCATTTTAAGCGTAACTGGCAAGGAAAACACCCCATACACATTCCCCCCATTTTAAGGCAATCGTCGAGTTATAAATCCAGGTCCTTAAATACTGTTCCCATTCCCCCAGACTTAAGGGAACCGTCGAGTTATAAATCCAGGTCCTTAAATACTGTTCCCATTCCCCCAGACTTAAGGGAACTGTCGAGTTATAAATCCAGGTCTTTACTTTCTGTTCTAGGTGCTAATGGTGTGATTAGCTTCCCGTGAGTGTCGTATTACTTCCCTTTTATAGATCATCACCTGACTCTGTCCCTGGGATGTAAATTTACTTCCCTGTCATACCGCATCACTGACTCTGTCCCTGGCAGTGTATCAAATTACTTCCTTGTACTTCCTTGTAAGAATCTAGAGCATCATCTGACCCTCCCTGGGCTGTAGCGGACCAAAGGACTTGTTGTAGGAGGTTGCAGGAAAAAAAAAAGTGTAAAAACAGCGGTCTTTTGACACCGCGTGGCCAACCCAGACATAGAGGAATCATATATATATTTGTACATACCTGCGTGTGTATACATATATATATGGAATCGGAGTCCAGCATGTAGGGTAAATATAAACCTAACTAAGAACAATTATGAATCACTATAAACTCGCTAACCACTTAAATGAAAACCCCCTCTAAAAAAATTAATTCCATTCCAGCCTCCTCTCCCCTTAACTACTCCTGTTGTATAACTTAACAACCTCTTCGTCACTCATTCATACCACAGTGTTACTTACTGCCTCCATCATACTTTAACTGCTTCCACATAACCAAAATTATGTCAGTGTGTGTGTCACAGCTAGTTCATTGACTTAGCTTTGAGGGTCAGAGTTAAAAAGTATGATTATGAGGGATATGAATTATTCTCTAAAGAAATTGTCAGCTTTCACTTACTTGCATATGCACGTGTATATTAATGGATGATAAAGTGTTTCATATATTGGGATTCTGCTTAGCTTTAGGCACATGCGATATAACCCCCTAAAATGCTATAAAGATATATGTGTTTTTAAATGTATTCAAATGATCACGTGGAAAAATTTCAGGAATATTTCTTTCATACATTCATTATTCACCACATATATCTACAGTAAATATGTATACAAGTTGATATGGTATACACATGCATATGCAATGTATAACAGCAATAGAAGTTCAATGTAATTTTAGGTCCAACTAACCAGTACGTAAAGCTATTAAACAAAATCCAAACTTCCCACTACCCTTTGCTGTCAGGCCTAGTCAATTGTTATGTTCCTAAGTTTGGATGACTGAATCCTTGTTCATCAATGTTGCTCAATAGCTTCAGTCTGATAGCATAACCATTACTAATGACCTATTGCTTTTTGTTTAATTTTTGTCTTTTTCCTGAAGCTTTAATTACTAGTTTAGACATGTTTTCTTGTTTTAGGATGAAAAGAACCAAATCCTAACTACAAACGTATGGTTGAATATGGTAAGTTTTCTGGGTGCCTCGACACGCGGCCATACTTTGTGTGCTCACCACAACTAACTCTCTCTGAGCTACCATGTCCAAATAGCAGGGGACAAACACAGGCCCGAACCACTAAAAGTACAGTAATTGTGCACTCCAAGCCTAATTTAAAGAGTCCACTCCCCCCGTGCCGTCGATGCATTCGTGTAACCACCACTATGTCGTAAGTACCTCTAGATACGAATACCGTTCAGTGATCACTTACACTTTGCACTAATTTTGAGCTCACAACTAATCCCATGCATAGTAGCAAAAGTCTCCCTTTCACAAAAGTTGCCACTTAGAAGGAAATGGGAGTCTCTGCTTTCCATCTTTATTTTATTTTTGTTCATAGCTTCTGAGACCTTCAAGCTCCTAGTCACACACACACACACACACACACACACATACACGCACACACACACACACACACACACACACACACACACACACACACACAGAGACTCCCCTTTGCCCTAGGTGATACCCAGGGCACAAGGGCGAGGAAGGGCATGGAGGACCCTGCTGCCTGGACGTGGTATGTCTCGTGCTCTGTCATTCTTGGGCAGGCTATGATCTGGTCCCGTTTGTCTTGGAGTTTGCCCAAATTGACAGGCAGCCTCAATGTACTTTTGTGTATGCAGAGAAAAATGAGGAATGCGGCCCACCCCCTTTTGCTAGTCTCTCTTTTTTTATGCATTTTCTTTTTAAAAAGTTGGTCTCTGTCGTCCTTCCCTTTCTTCGTTTTCCTCATTTTTCTTGCTATGGCGTCCCTGTTTCAGTGTGTAGTGGCAGTCATTGGGGAAATGAAATCGTTATTACAATATGTTTTCTTTTTATTGCTTTAAGGATGAGAAGAATCAGCTCCTAATAACAAACACATGGTTAAAATTGGTAAGTTATTAATATCTTTAACTTAACAAAGTGAGGATAAATAAAGTTGTATGTTAAATAAGCAAACTATTATTCATAAAAGAAAATTAAATTTCAGCCTCATGCTTGACTTAAAGAATTCTAATAATACACATCTAAATGCTTTAATGAATGGCCCAAAAATTATTAAATTCCGGGGATTTCCTGAGCAGAGACAACTTAGTTTATCCTCCAAGCTAATATTTCGACGTTTTCTCTGACTGAGTCTTCAGTTCTCTGTGATCAATACCCTATACTTCATTGACTCAAGAATATCTCGTTGTATTACAATACCTCTAATATAAAGCATTGTGCATGCAATATTAAATTAACATACTAATTGTTCATTACATACATCTCCGTCACTAACAGTATGCTAATTAAGCATTATAATAATGCACATTCTCGACATTAAATAAGCTAATCGGGTTTCCCCAAGAATCTAGACTGAGTATTGCAGCTTTGGCAAAATGCAGATATTAGATTATGGCTTTGTCGTAGGCTTGATCAGTTGCTGTTTGTCAGTAGAGTCTTACTTCCCAGGGGGAAACGAAAGAGGGCGACCATTGCTTGTTGCTTCTCTTGACACCGGCAGGCGAATGATGGAGGACATGCTCACTTTCTCTACTTACTCACCTTTACACACTAATTCTCACCGAGACAGAGAATGTTCAGTGCCTGTTCACTTATTTTTTTGCTCCTCACGATAATCTAGGGCTTGTCACTCCATCCTTCACAGTGCAGCAGTATTGAGCTCAGTTCTAATTGTATAAGGAAGTTAATGCATGCCTTTGTAAGCTGTATTGCAAATTTACAGTCAAAAGTACTCACTAATGATATTGATATTGTACTAATGTATACTTCTATGTCTGTAAGCTAAAGAGTTCCCCCCTTGGGCCCCTTGAGGTCTAGTGAGTCTGTAAGGTCATTATCCACACTTTAGTTTGTTGCATCATGAACGTGAAAATTGCATAAAGTTACAGTTTAGTTCTCCATGTCATGCAGATGATAATGCTGGATATATATGACTTCCATGGCCCTCACTTTAGCAGTCATCTCACACACCGCCCCACCCTCACCCCCACCCTTCAGGAATGGAATGATGTCAACCTACGGTGGAATGAGTCCGATTATGCTGGTGTGAAGGACCTCAGAATTCCACCTTATAAAATATGGAAACCAGATGTTTTGATGTACAACAGGTGAGTCTCCGGTCTATCTGTTATCCCAGGACACCATACGTAAATATACTTAAGATTTTCTCAGTAGATTTATGTATTTCTCGAAAGTACAAAGAGTAATAAAAAGTAAAGGTAATCAGGAAAGTAACATAAACATACATAAAGATAGGTGTAGAATTCTCCAGACCTAAGTTCCAAGTCCTATGGGCCTTATTCTAGATGGCGCAGGCTTCGTAGCACTTGTGTCTTAGCGATTTACTTAGGCTATTTCACCTCAACAATGTAATGTCATGTTATTTATATCTTTTCAATATCGCCATACTTCCATCAACAACATTTAAGAAGATACTGGAGTGCAATATCCAGAATGAACCACTAAGGACGAGTTGCTACGAAATTTCCACGACCACTTAGAGTACGATCCTGTAGTCGAGTGTATGTGTAAATGTGAGAGTGTTTGAGCTGCTGGTGGATAGCTTCACGTGCGCATGGACCTACACCCACATAGTTCTGGTACATTGGCCCATTCAACATCTTCCCAACTCGTCTAGGCCCTCTAAACCGTATCGCTGTCGACATTCCATTACTCACTCCACCTCCCCACTCAGCCAGACTGCCTAGGGAAAAGCTACTACTACTACCAGTCCGCTTGAAACTAAACAATATACAAGTCGACATTCCCATTACAACAAATTCGACTGCCCTACATTATGTCAGCTGACATTCCCATAACATATTCGACAGCCCTACAATATACCAGTCGACATCCCCATAACATAATATTCGACAGCCCTACAATATACCAGCCGACATCCCTTAATATATTCGACACCCCTACCTATCGATTCCCTCACAGCATCCTCCTAATTAAGACTGTCCCCATGACACTAAATAATACAACAATGCACCTGTCTAATCCCCATACCACATTCGACCTTCCACTTAATCAGTCCCAGGAGCGCAGTAAAAATATACCAATTGCCCAGTCGGTGTTAGTAGTGTCCATTAGGTCAAATAATTTAGTAGTTCATGGACTTCCCAAGAAACCACCGAGCTAAATATAGAGACACATTATCAGCCAGGTTATGGACCTTAGTACCCGAACAACTTAAAAGGAGTGTATCAGCCTACCCCAAATCCATGGAGGCAATAGAGATAAAAGTTAGTTTACATTGCTAATACTCACAAAGCTAATACACAGCTAATACGAAGGGTAGTATTAGCCTTGCTCAAATCCATGGTACCTACAAAAAAAAAAAAAAACAGGGAATACATCATAAATATTCACGAAACTAATAAGGGTAAAAATATATCCCCCAGTTCATATTTCCTGTCCCTAAAAAACGAATAAACGTTAGATCAGAGCAGAATTAGGCTAGTGACAATCCCAGTACCCACATACCTCATAAGTGACAGTTTAACTCCAGTCCACATCCCTCACCGCCCCACAAAGCTAATATCTTGGACAGAAGAACAATATTTTATCCAAGTCTACATCCCTAGCACATCCCCAGTACCCACAGAGTTAAATACAGGCCACTCTACATCTCGAATACCCATGCGGCTTAATGTAAGTCAGTTTATATCGCAATACCCACAGACATAATAAGAACAGTATTAGCCAAGTCGAATACCCTTGTACCCACACAACTAATCAGGAGATCAGTAAATACAAACCTCTCTACATCCCTAATACCCAGAGAAATACGCCCATCTGTGTCCCTAATACTCAGAGAAATACGCCTGTGTCCCTATACCCACAAATACACCCATCTGTGTCTTTAATACCCACAGAAGTACGCCTATCTATGTCTCTAATACCCACAGATAATACAAAGATAGTATTGAACAAGTCGACATCCTCTGTACCCACAGAACTAATATCAGGATAAGCATTAACTCTGTCCAAACAAAGGTAGTGACAAAATTAGTCTAGTTTACAACCCTAATACCAACAGATCTAACAGCAGTAACAGTATCAGGCCAGCTCATACCTCCCAGTGCCCTACAAAACTAGTAACAAGAACTGCAGACTAATACTTAGGTAGAGGGAACATCTTTATGTACACGAACCTCTGCATAAAGACAGGATAATCCCAGCCCATATCCCCAGTGCCCCACAGACACAATAACAGTAACAGTATTGACCCAGTTCATAACCCCAATACCCAAAAAACAGAAAGAACAGTAATATAAGTTCAGTCCATATCCCAGTGGCCCATCAGATCTCAAAACAGGAACAGTATTAGACCAGTTCACATCTTAAATATCCACAGATTTCATAATTACAGTATTCGACAAATCGGCACCCCTAGTACACATAAAACTAGTCACGGAGACAGTTTTTTCCCAGTTCACAATCCCAGTTCCCACAGATCTAATATTAACAGTCAGTTTGTTTTTACCTGACGGAACTCGCCAGTCCACATCTTGAAAATTACGTCGAAGTTGTGTGAAATTCGATGAAACACAATTATAAGGCAAAAATGAATCAGCTTTGTTACTAGCTAAATCGATCTCCCAGTCTGACTACACCTGGCCATCAACCATGCTGAAAGGAGTTAGAGATCTTCGTCAGGTTAGAACAAACACGCTATGGTACCCACAGTTTCAGTAATGGTAGGAGAATTGCAGTAGGCCACTTCATATTCCCGCACATGCCCCACACGTCTAATTCATCGGCCCCCACTCCCCACAGTGCCGACGAGGGCTTTGACGGGACGTACCAGACGAAGGTGGTGGTCTCCTCGAACGGCAACTGCCTGTACATCCCGCCGGGCATCTTCAAGTCCACCTGTAAAATAGACATCACCTGGTTCCCCTTCGACGACCAGCGGTGCAAGATGAAGTTTGGGTCGTGGACGTACTCAGGCTGGCAGGTGTGGTGGTGTGGGGTGAAAGGGATGGGATTATTTCGGGCTGTAATTTCCTATGCATTGTTTACTGGCTGTCGTTTGCCTTATTATTGTCTCCTATACATATTCTCTCTTCTCTTATGTAGTATTCGTAAGTACTCGGTCAGGCGGGCGTGGTGAAGTAGAGGTGAAAGGGATGGGGTGCTTCATTAGGGGTGCAGTTCCTTGTGCATTTATTCACTGTCTTGTGCACTGTCCTCCCTTTATACGCAGCCTCGACAGTCATACGTATTCTTTTCTCTCATGGGTATATTTCGCTTTTATGGATTAACCACTTTTATTATGCACGCTTCATTCCATGACCCATTCTTCACTGTCAGTCATGGAGTAAGGGAAATTATGCTTCTTAGAAGGCATAATTTATTGTGCATTAGTCACTGTCTTGCGCACTAGCCATTTTCATGCATTCTTCACTCTGTTGCACATTCTTCCTTGTCAGTCATGGAGTATGAAAACGGTGTCTTGGAGAGTGCATTTCTTATTCACTATCCACTGTCTTGTTTATTTGCCACATTTTCTGTGATATCTACTCTTTCATGTATTATCCACTCACTCGTGTACTCTTGAGTTTCTGTGCAGTCGTCACTCTCCGTGGTTATTCAGTCTATTACACATTTTTCACTCCGGTAGTCATGGAGTGAGAGAATGAGGTGGGAGAAAGACGTCATTGTTGTGAATAGATTATTGCCAGGTTCTGTTTTCCATATTACATTATTACATATTATTAAACTGCATATCCAAACACTTTGAACCTCAAAATCTTCTTTACAACGCATAAAGGTCCACAGCTTATTTGCACAACACTATCTTGTTCCATATCTGAATTACACAACACAGTATTCGGTTTCACACATTTGTTCGAATATTAAGGTACCTCATCTTAGGTTCCATATTTTACAGCACACTAATTAGTTCCATACCTTACTGACAACACTTTTGCGTTCTATATCTGAGGTTATTCTTCGTATTTACCATTAACTATTATCTTCCATATCTCCTTTACAACACAGTATCAGCTGCAGTTACGTCATACAGTCAATAAATGGCCGCTGAGTGGTCTAGTGGGCTAAGCCACTCCAACCAGGTGTGACTAACAGAGGTTGAAATGCGAGGGAAGGCTAGAATTGTTTTTCACATAATACTGCTCAAGGCAGGCAACTGGTCGCGCTTGCTGTAACTGGCTGCACTGATTAGTCTATCCCCGTGCCCTCGCGCAAATGATGGGAAATAAAGGATAAAATACCAGAATGGACAGATTAGACTAACCATCCCATTTTTTCCTTACCACACAAGATTAGTTTCCACAAATTCATCTTTCAGTCTTGGGGTACTATGTTTAATCTGTCACTCACATCACATCTCCCAGTTAACTATGCACTCTTCCACACGATTCAGGTTTCTAAAGTTGGTTCTCTATCCACTTTTCCTCGTCAAGCATTCTTTCCAGCTATGCTCTGTGTCACCCAGTTTCATTTCTGTGATGTCTCTTATCTCTCTCAATCCTTCTCATCTTTTGCAATTTACTTCATTCATGCACAGTTACCACTTTCTTCCACTCTCGTCTCTTATACGTCAAACGTTATCATAACCAGATGCTTGTTTCTAATTTCACTTTTATCAATAGCACTCACATCTGTCATGTGTGGTATTATCCCCGTCAGAGATATTTATCCCTGCCATACTCACTTATCACTGTCATCCACTTTTATCTGTATTGTATTATTTCATCATGCGGTTATTTTCGTCATGCAGCCTAATCGCCTTCATGTATTATTTCCATCACATACCCTTATCTCTCTTACCTAATTCAGCCAAGCACTACTCTCTGGTATGGCTTTCACGACTTTATTGAAAACTTTCACTCATCTCTTGTGCTTCAGATTTAATTTTCTTTGTTACTCAGCCATGCACTCTCAGGTCGCTTGAGGTCGGATGCATCTCATAAAGAAATTATCATAGCCTATCAAAGCTCTTGGATTTGGGGGTGTTAAGTATTAGAGAATCTGAGTTTCTTAGTCATTGGTTATATAAAAAAAAGAGCTCTTGTATATAAATCAGAATTCAGTAGCGCTAAGCATGATTTATATGTGTATTTGAGTGGATTTGAATTGTGATGTACTGGTGTTGATTATATTTTTATGTTAGGGGTTCACGCTGCACCTTCTGATGTTAAAAATAAATTAACTTATTCCTTCTGAACATCATTTTTGAGAAAGAATATTGTTGCACTAATTAACCAAGTAGCCTCTTAATGACTCCTTCAAGAGCTACTTAGTGATTCTTCTGTTAGCTGTTCTTGGGTTATTCTGAACTGACTGTTCAATATATGGACCTTGCAATGATTCACCTCCAAGCAGGGTACTATAATTCTGAAGAGCCTTTGGTAAATAGTTTGTAAAAGCAATATTTACTCGCTCTTCCATGTACTTTCAATTATACGAGGCAGCGTTTCCATTCTTAGGGAGGTCACAATTAGTTCTTAAGGCATTTAAAGACTCAAGCAGACTTCAATGTTTACTTCAGGCAATGCTTTAAAGATTCTATCAAGTAACCTTTGACATGTTCTAGCAAAAACTCTTTTTTTTTTTTCAAGCTACCATTGCCATTTTTCTAAGCAGTCTGTCAATGGGTCAAACAATACGAATTTCTGCGCATCCTTTCATTGTATTCAAACAGATTGGCCAACATTTCTAAGCAAAATTTCAATTACTGAGACAACAGATTTTTCAAGCAGCACTTTCAATGATCAGTTATAACAAAAACTCTTTTAATTAGGAAAATATCTTGACCAGTTTTACTAAGTAATCGTGAATGTTTTAAAAATCCTTAATTTCTGAGTGGCTTTTCAATAATTTAAACAGCCTAACCAGTCTTACCAGGTAGCCTTTTTAGTAAATTAAAGAGCATGTATTTCTAATCAGATTTTCAGTGACTAAAACTATGTCCTGCCACTGTTCCTAATCACTCCTTTCCCTGAGTCCCCCTACTAAAGTTCGTCCACTCTTTCAGCTCGATCTTCAGCTTCAGAACGAGAAAGGCGGCGACCTCAGTGACTTCATCAAGAACGGCGAGTGGGACCTTATTGGTGAGTGGGCTATCGGGTGGGCGTGCATGAGGCTGTAAATGGGCGTGAACGACGAGGTGAGTGGGCGTGCATGGGGTTGTTAGTGAGCGTGAATGAGAGTGAGTGAGCGTGCATAAGGTTAGTGGGTGTGGATAAGGGAGTGAGTCTGTATGAGTGAGAGAGTGAGTGGGCGTGCATAGCGGTGTAAGTGGGTGTGGATATGGAAGCAAGTGGGTGTGTGGATAAAGAAGCAAGAAGTGTAGACAGACTGGATAAGTGAATGAGTGGATGTGGCAGTGAGTGGACGAGAGAGGGAACTAAGTGGTGACAGAGCATGCGATATGCAAGGTCTTTGAAAGATTATGAATTATTACCCACTTTATGAAAATTTACTGTTGCCTTTAGAAGTGGTAATATTTTTCTTAACTACCTGTACAGTCGCAGTCAAAAAGTTCTTCCACACAACTGTGATTCGGAACTAACTCGAGACTCTAACTTGCTCCATCACTGTTGTTTAGATTAGAAGGGTCTCGCTTTCTTCTGACCCAATTTGGAGGCGATGTAGGGGAACTTATGACAACGACTGTACATAAGCGTCGTGGCACTGTGTGTGTGTGTGTGTGTGTGTGTATAAGAACAATATACAACTCATCTGCTGAGATATATGTTAAATTCAAATAGTAACTGATGATAAGAGGATATATATTTACTGTGTGTGTGTGTGTGTGTGTATGTGTAAGACCTATATATATCACATCTGCTGAGGTATATGTCAAATTAAAATTGTAAATAATGATGAGAGGGCAGAAATTTGTTGTTGATATTTAGGCCTAGGTTACCTTAGACAAAAAGTTGTTGACGCGTATTAAAATCTCTCGGTAACAATAATCAGACAATTGAATTAACACAGAACGTACAGTTTGAAGAGAAATGGACGATTCATAAGTACTATAGCGAAGATGATGAGCTTACCTTGAATCTGTGCTAATTAATGCAGTGTTGTACAGGTAGGGACAACGATCGCCTACTGTTCCACTGAGTCTGCTTCACTTTTAAGGCTTGTCCGTCACTTTCCTCCCTGACGCATCATATCTGTGGGCAAAGAAACATATCAAACCTCTTTAAAAACATAAGGTACCAAAAAAGTGTGAAGAAGAATGACATAAAAAAAAAGTGTGAAGACGAAAGAGTTATTTAACTTTTGTCAGATACATTATTTTGTTACAAGATAATTACCCGCCATATTGTCAACATGTTTATTAAATTTTATTATTTTTTGAAGTAATAAAAGTTTACTCTGAGGAGGACATGAAATAATTAGCTTTGTCACTAGGAATTTTAATATTGTCACATATTTAAAGTACTTCATTAAAATGCATAATAATTTATTTTCGCATTATAGATGGTTTAGATAGAGATAATTAATTTTTATGGCCAGCAACACAACCACTTGACTCCTTCAATATGGGGACTTTTTTTTTCTTTTTTAATATCTGCTAATGCCAATGATTTAATTCAGCTCAGGACTGGCTTCTCGAGCTGAGGAAGTTAGTAGTAGTCTTTATTTAACTTCTTCAGTAATAGGGTGTTATTCTGAGCTAAATAAAGTCTTCTGGTGGTAGCAAT